>JAAGAY010140174.1:0-11235 GCA_011801015.1 Ardeotis arabs
TCCAGAAGTATAAATTTTAGTGAGTAGCTGGTAGACCTCTTATAAACAGTTTGCTATCTGAGCAGGGTGTTTTATCTTTGTATGACAGAAAAGCGTGGGTTATTTCTCTGATGTACCTGCTACTGATGTTGATAGTGCACGCACAGATGAAAATAGATCCCTCAATACAGGACCACTTGGAAAGGCAATTTTCTCCTTTTTCTGTCAAGAAAAACTTCTGTGGAACTCCAAAAGTGTAATTTGCTTTGTTTTACCATAATGTATTTAAAATACTCAACAAATGTTATTAATGCTCTAAAAGAATTGAATATTGCTGCTGGACAGTATGCTCCACTTAAAACCTGTGAATGTTTCACTTTGCAATTATAGGTAGTCGTGTCCCTAATGGCAGGTGTGTGTTGGTGACTTGTCTGGAATGATCACCATAAGGGTTTGTTAAATACCTTCTTTGAAGTGCCTTTGATCAATTTTTAGCATCAAAATTAAGTTGAGAATTGAATAAATAAAATAAGTTATCTCATTCACAGTGCATGTCTGTCTTCATTTGCCCCTCCTGTATGCTAGTAGTGTAGCGTAGCAGCACAACTTAGTGTAATAAAAACATTTTTTTTTTTATGGGGTGGGCACAGGAAAGGCAAAAAGTTTCTCAGACTTGCTATGTTTTCTGTTGTTATATTAACACTACGAACATATAGCAAGCTACCTTGAAAACAAAGATGGTATTTTTTTAAAGTGTAAAATTAATCATAAGTGCTAGTACTAGATTCACATAACCAGGCTGTTGTTTCTGCATTGTTCTGATTTTTCATTGTCTCCACGTTTAGAGTCCTGAGTGAACTTGGCTGTAGCTGATAGCTCAAAGAGAGAGCAAAACTGTTCAAAATTATCCAGCTTTTTAAAAAATGATCTATTCTTTCAGTGAATATCTTACTTCTCAGGAAAAAAAAAAAACAACCCTGTTAAGATGTGTTTTGCTTTCCAATCTAGTTTTCTGCTATTCATGCAGAATAGTATTCAGCAGTAAAGAATATTCCACTTATGGAGATAGGAAATGCCTTTAAGTACAAAATGGTTGTTGGACATGGTAGGCAGAGGCAGGGTTTGAACACAGCTGTGTTTCATTACCTTAAGTACTGTAATAGACCCTGCTAGTGCTATTAACCTGGATTAATTAACTATTTCATTGCTCTTGACTGGAGTGCAAGCTTGTCTGCAAAGTACAGGAAGCGTGTGACAACCAGTTAACTGCTCAAAAGCCAGAATATTTTAGCAAAGGAACAACAGCCAGTTGAACAGACAATAAAAGTTCCTCTCTGAAGTTTCAGGTACAGGTTATGCTTTTATGTGATGCTACTATAACTTTAAACTGTCAGGATCAAACTAGACCTAGCAAATTGCAGGGTGGTGCAAGTAGAACAAAAACTACAGCTGCTACTCCAGAGAAAAACTGTTTCTTAAATGTGAGTTTGCTTTGCTTGCTTTTTTAATCTGTAAGAGACTCTGGGTATTTGATTACCAGAAGTTGTAGACACAAGTGAAATACTCAGTGAAGGTAAGCTCTCATAACCTGCTCACTTAACATTTCACTGGTTCAAGGGAATTTTCCTAGCCTACAACTCCTCTGTGCACCAGTGTGAACTAAAAAGAAATTTAAGTAAATATCTTACACCCAGGAACTGCTAAGTTTGTTCTAAGCTGCAGGGAAGATAAGCCTGCGTGTTGCTGGTTCCAACTTTGGCTGAAAAATGCTAAGCCGTCTTTCCTCCTTTTTGACAGTGTTTCACCTTAATGAGGCCCTTCTATGGGTTCCAGAAATCTGATAGTGAGAGACTTACTCTGAGAAGTATTATGAGGAATAAGTGAGAAAATCAGAGCCCTGCAGTGAATGTTTTCACTGTTCCATGTATAAAGGAATTTAAGATAGACATGGGAAAACAGCTGGACCATGGCATCTCACTTCTAGGCGTTAGGGTGGCATTTGGCATTTATAAAGGAAAAAGTGGTTATTTAATTCAGAAACATAGCCTGAGCTCTGCATTTTTTCAGCTTTCTAATATATATTCCTGAAAGACTGCTTGAAATGCCAATAAAAATAAATTGTAGAGATGGCCTCAATGCTGGTTGGGCCACAGAACGTGACAGGGAGACTACTTCAAAGTATGCTTTTGTTACCAGTAGCGTTCAGATTTGATGTCGTTTTGAGCTGTGACCCACACGTTTTCATTTTAACTCTTCTTTCCAGACTCCCACAGCCACCTGTTCCATTGTGGGTAACACTCTTCTTTTGTGGTGAAACTACAAGCCGTGAAGTACGGCTCCTTGAAAATGCTTTTCTGTAAGCTTTTTTTTTTTTTTTTTTTTTAGGGAGGTTGAAGCCTTGGGTGCTAGAGTCTGCACTGGTACTGACCAAGACTCCCTACCCCAGCATCCCTGTTGTACTTGGGGCTTCTCTGATGTGTTAGCTCTTGGGATGAGAAAGTGTCAAGTCTTTTGCACATATTTAAAAATACCTTCTTTGGAGGTATGATTTGTCTTTTAAACAGATTTTAATCTTTTTTTTTTCCCTGCTTTTTTTCCTTTTCTTTTCCTGTCAATAGTTTCACCTTCTGCTCTGCAAAATGCTTTTTGAGGATGGATTGCTATCATGTTCACACTCCCAGGTGGTGGCAGCTCACTTTAGGTCTATATGTGAAATGGTACACTGCCCTCTGTAAAGCTTTACTAACTTAACATGTTTTAAAATCAGCCTAAATGAGTCACTATCAAAGCAAGAGCTGGAACCATGCTTTATCATTTGGTGCTTAAAATACTCCTCTGTTTGGTAGGAGGGACAGGTGGACTGGCTCCAAACTGTGGCACCCAGTTGTTTTAAAGGTGTGTGAAAAATATTTTCCATAGAGAAGAGGGAATTCTTTGTAGAATATTCTTCTAGGAGCAACTTGAATTTCCCAATAATCCATTAAGTGTTGCTACACTCATTATCTCATTTTTTGCTTCTGCAGGAAGAGGTGAACAGTCTTTTGTAAAGCTGAGTGGCAACAGAGTTTCAAAGTAAGTAGATCTGAACAGAGATGTGATTTTCTCATGAATGTTTGTTAAATAAAAAGTTGATGTGGACAGCTTGCTGCTTTTGTTTAAACTCTAAAACTTTGCTTGAGTAGGTACACAAGTTTGCAGGGTACTGTTCTTCAGCTGTACAAAACCAAACTGGTGCATTGTGAACCCATCGCTTCGGCATGTCCAAGTCAAAAAGGCTGGTTTGCTTCTTTGAATTTCTAACCAGGCTTCCAGCAACTCTTTGACCTCTTCTGATTTCCTTCCCCTCCTACAATAAAATCCTAACCCACTGCAAGGAAAGGACAAAGTGTCAGTAACTTCAGTCAGCTGAGGAACCAGATCAGCTTCTGCCTGCTGCTGCTGCTGCTTCACCATTCCACCCTGAGTTTCCAGTGTTCCCCAGCAGCTCTGGATGCTGCGTGATCTCTGGTAGTCAAGGTCTTGACTCTTCCTCCTCTGTCTAAGAACCGATAAAAAAAACTTAGAAATTAATGCATGTTAGTACCCTGCACCTTTAAAACCTTGGACTATGATTTTTATTTATTTATTTTTTTTTTCTCCTTTCACTGTCCCACACGAATTCTTAACTAGGAATCACCTGAATGTTGTGCTGTTAAGTGCTGTCTTCCTGCTTCCTGCCTCTGGAGATGGAAAGCGTAACATTCAAGACAAACGCTAATTTAGGGCCAAATCCCGTGTGCTTGGTAGAGATAAAAACAAATAGATGTCTCTAATTATTTTTTTAAAATTAATTTTCTTTGCGGACTCCTAGTTTTACTAAAGTAGTATGACAGCACTGTTAAATGTCTGTTCGCTGGCTATTCTATGGCAAGGAGAGGAGATGGCTGTAAACTGGAGCCCATATCCTTCCTAGGTGTGTACCCTGCAGGGATTAAGCATGCATCGTATGAAAATCCCACCTGAGGGTCTGACATTTTCCCGGCACAGAAGGGTGCTTCACCAGCACCGGTGGTTCAAGCATTTACTGCTGAAAACAGCAGGTTCACATATTCTGTTGTGGATTCTGTTGCAATCGTAGCTGAAACATGATGAGTGTTTCAAGGACAGGTAGGGAAGGCATGTCTAAAACCGATTTTCAAATGCCGTTTAGAAAAGCAAACTCTCCTGTTCAGAAGCTGGCAGTGCTGACGTGTGAACAATGAAGCCTTTGTTCCTATTTGTCAGTTACCCTGTTTTTTAGTGGAGGATAGGCGGTGTCTGTTTGCCCACATTAGAACATCGTTTGTCAGGCTAACCAGCACCCTGCTTTAAAAGTATTTCCCTGTCAGCTAGCTTGGGCTTCATGAGCTTTGTTGTTTGTCAGCTTCCAAAGCTGCGTTTCCTGCACCTTGTTAGGACTCATTCCAGTAAATGTTACTCAAAATACATTTGTTTTAGGTAAGCTTCATGATCTCTAAATGCAGAAGTTGTCTTACCAAATGTAGACCTGAATGTTCACAAATTCACGCCAGTGCCAGTAGGAGAAGTTTCATGCATCACCTCTATCTTCTTGCTTTAAAGCCATCGTTACTGTCCTGGTTTCAGCAGGGATGGAGTAAATTTCCTTTTCAGTAGCCAGTGTGTTTTGGATTTCATGTGTGAAGAATGTTGATAAAAACACTCTGATGATACAAGTTGTTGTTAATGAGACCAAGGACACTGTCTGGCTTTCCAAGTCTTGTTAAAGTCTCGTTAACGTGCAGATGCGGGAAGCTGGGCAAAAGACAGACAGAATAATTGATCCAAACTGGCCAAAGAGAGTATTCCATGTCATAAACATCATGCTCAGTATATAAGTGGGGGGGTGGCCCATGGGAGGGGGCATTCTTTTCTGGCATCCATTCCATTCGGGTATCCGTTCGGGCACCCTTGGCATCCTTTTCTTCTCTCTTGCTTGCTGCCATCATTCCCTCTTCCTTGCTAGCTTGCTCTCCCCCCTTTTGCTTGCTGCTCGGTGTAGTTTCCGTGATCGCTGCTCAGGACGGGCTGCGTCGGTCATTCGGAGATCAGGTGGTGAGAAACTGTACATTGTTCATTTTGTATATTTTGTATATATATTAATATCCTTATATTCTGTTAGCTTGGTAGTTTTTAGTATTTTAGTAAACTGTTTTTATCTCAACCCACGAGTTTTCTTTTCTTCCCAATTTCTCTCCCACGGTCTGCTGGGTAGGGGGAGGGTGAGCAAGAAACTGTGTGGTGATCCGGGCTAAACCACCACAGTTACAAAATTAGCATTTGGGTCTTGTTAATCACTGTACCACTACTAATACTTTCTCCAGGAGAGTGAGTTAGATTCACAGACCCTTTATTATTTTATATAATTCTACCATAATTGCAGAAAAATATCATTGTAGATGCAATGATGCCAGTCCACACTTTGGCAGCACTTCTTGTTCAGGAGCTTTCAGCAATACCAACTGAAAACCAGTATCTTACAGATGGTTTGGCTCTCTGATTTGATCTGGTCTTTGCTGTACTGATCAGTCCTGCAGCAAAGAGTGCCAGTGTTGCTGAATGTTTTTCTGGGGGAGTCAGGGCTGTAGATTTCATGCATACTTTCAGCAAAGCTTTTTAAAAGATCCATATGGACTGGTGGCAAGCTGCCACCCTGAGCACTCAGTCCTCGTGAGCCTCAAAGAAGTGGAGGAAGTTACTCTTACATATAGCATCTAGGAATTTTACTCCTGACATCACTGTGAACATGAGGAAACTGTTACAGATGTCTAACAGCATGAAAAAATGAAATCATGGTTGGAAAAAGGACACAGTTGCTGTGTCCTGTTAGCCAGATATATTTGTGGGCTAGATGCACGGACCCAAGAGAGAGGGAGAAAGCTATTGCAATGTATAAATGAACCAAAGATGTTGGCTGGTCCTATGGCTTTTGCAATGAAACATAGGTTAATTACATACATGCAGCTGGACCACCTACTATTTTGACTTCTGAACATACAGTTGTTTACTGTAGAAGTAGCATCTCTAAGATAAGCGTAAGGCAAGAAGACGCTAGTGTGTCAGTCAGGAGTAGTAGATTCTAACATGACTGAAGAGAGGACCGTCCCTTTTGATTTTGCACTTCTGTGTTATGCTGCTGCCTGAATCACTGAACTCCACCATCTCTTTCAGTGGGAGCAGCTCATCAAGGGAAGACCTTCATGATGGGTTTTCCATGTATAGCTGCAGCGCTTTGCACTTCCTGTTGCTGAGTAGCACATTCTCTATTTAGTACCTGCCCCTGCCTTTCCATCTGACTGCCCTGACTGCCCTCAGGAGCTTCGGGCTGTTCAAGATGGTCAGGTTTGAGGATGAGGCTCACTTTCATGTCCCATTTTATAGAAGGGTCGTTAGACTCTTCGGTTTCCCCTCAATGCTAATGTGTCCTGTTTTCATCATGTGGGGAAGGGACTGTTCTCCTGCATCGTATAAGTGACTGACTATAGGCTGAGTTTGCCCTCCTTCCAATGTTGTATCCTGGTTAATGCACACAGAGTTTTATGGGTGTAAAGGTTCCCTTCTCCCTCTGTTCCTGTACAATAGTTGTGCCTGTTCCTCGCTGAACTCAGAGATCATGTTTCTTTGGTATGCAGAGCTACGAGGCTGACCCTGGTACTGGCACAGCTCCTTGGTCTGTTACAAAAGCTTCTAATCTCCGATAGCCAGCAGGTAGCTGCCGTTAAAAATGCCATAAAAAAATGTTTATAGGCAATGTGAGAACAGGATCCAAAACGGTTTTTCCCATGTGGAAGTAATAAAATGTCTTCATAGGGGTCAGTACTGCCTGCAGCACCTGTGCCTAACTTAAGCCCAGTGCTTAAGAACTACTTGTAATTCCTAAAAAGCAAATACATAAAGAACAGGAAACAAATGAAACAAGGCTGTAAACCCTTTCCCTTGATGTTCAGTTCAGAATTATGCTGATATTTAGCATTTCACTTCTGTTTCACACATACATCTGTTCCGTGTTAGAGGAGGAAGCAAGCTGGTTAAAAAAAGCACAGTTAAAGAAACACAGGCAGTATCCAAAAACTTTGCATGAAGACCCACAGCAGGAAGTGTCCAGACAACTGCTTGCCACCCTGCGATAACCAGCTGGCAAGCAGCACGCCGGAGGACAGGCAGAGGTGGAGACCAACGTGTGCTGCTTACTGAGATGTCATGAGTGTGAAAGGTCAACGTATGCCAGAGAGTGAGAATGGTCCTGATGCGATGGAGTGAGTTTTATATTGCATATAATTTCTAGATCTGATGTTAATGCTGCTCTTTGATTAAGAGATGCTGCTCTTTCAAAAGCTGGAACAGGATGCTACAGAAAACAGTGTCAGATACATAACAGTAAAAATACTTCCCTGTACAAATTACACCAATAAAGAAAAAAGGGGAGAATTTAATGAAATTATGTTCCCAGAATGAAGCCACCTTCTCAGGGCTGTAACGTGAGAAAGCTGTACAGACAATGGGTGTGCTGGGGTGTTGCTAGTTGGAGCTGACTGGAGGGGCGGGAAGGTAGTTCAGCTTGTACCCCAGGTACGCGATCCAGGAGGGGTCACACTGGGCACACCGAGGCACCATCCGAAAGCAGAGACCAAACGTCTTTCTTCCTGTATCGGACCTCCTGCCCACCAGCTGATGAGCTCTGGCGCCTTGAACCTCAGATCACCGAGATGAATAATCTGGCAGAGTAAAGGCCGCTTCTGTGTAACAAACAGCTCCGTTTCCAGCATCACACGTTCACCTGGCTTTGTACTGGAGATGCAGCTTGGGGCCAGGGGCTTTCATTTACTACCACTGCTATTGCACTGAGGCCTGACTTCCTGGGTGCTTGGGTTTCCGGAAAGCGCTCCGAGGCTTGACATTTATTGCTGGATGTAAATTTGCTGGATTCAGCAATATTGCAATGGTTGCAGATGAAGTGGAGTGCTGCAAGGGGATTCAAGATTTTCACTTCATCAAACACACTCTTGAAAAGCCTGGCAAAGATATCATAGAATCATAGAATAGTGTGGATTGGAACGGACCTTCAAAGGCCATCTAGTCCGACTCCCCTGCAAGAAGCAGGGGCATCTCCAACCAGATCAGGTTGCTCAGAGCCCCATCCAACCTGGCCTTGAATGTTTCCAGGGATGGGGCATCCACCACCTCTCTGGGCAATCTATTCCAGTGTTTCACCACCCTCATTGTAAACATTTTTTTCCTAATATCCAATTTAAATCTACCTCCCTCTATTTTAAAACCATTACCCCTTGTCCTATCACAACAGGCCCTAGTGAAGAGTTTTTCCCCATCTTTCCTGTAGGCCCCCTTTAGGTACTGGAAGGCCAGGGAGCCTTCTCTTCTCCAGGCTGAACAGCCCCAACTCTCTCAGCCTGTCCTCACAGGAGAGGTGCTCCAGCCCTCTGATCATCTTCATGGCCTCCTCTGATGTGATTATGGGGTGTGTTGCTCTTTGGCTTTCATACTCAGCATAGGGCATAAGGGCCCTTTTTACAGCTGTGTTCCTGCGTCAGTGTAAATACCGTGTAAGACTTGTCTCTGCAATGCTCAGTATCTGGTTTGCTGAACATCCTGTTTACACAACATCCAGATTACACATCAGTCATCAGACAAGAAATTTGTCAGACTGAGGAGCGTGAAGTAGCTCCAGTGGCCAGTAGAAAATGTAATTTTGTGAGATGAATTAAGAGATGATTTAAAAGTCCTCAACCAGCTACTGCTGCTGAGCTGAGTTTCGGAAGTTGTTACTTTGATATGATTTGTGAAAACCTGTTGATGTCTTACTGTTTGTTTTATAGAGGCATTTTGTTGTTTTCCTCCTAGTGGCACTGTAGGCACTGTTGCTGGGGCCATGTACTGCAGCCGCATCATTTAAGATGCTGGGATTTATTTTGCTGACATAACAAGTTCTGTAATGCTTGACCTGGGGATTAGTACAACACCCTTACTCTATGTCAACCTAAATTACTGATGTGGACTTTTAACTTACTGAAGGGACCTTTTGTTGGGTGATTTTTCTCCTCTTAACAAAGAAAGTTTCAACCAGCTTATGAATTGTAAACAAATCCAACACATTACTGAGCATGTCAAAAAAGCTCAAATAAGTCTGACTTACAGCTACTAAATTCTGAAGGATCCTGCTCAAAGAATGGTTTTAACTCGCAGAAGTTCACCTGCAAGCTCTAGAATGCCCATCAATTACTGTGACTTTTGGTTGCCTATATTGTACAGTTCATCCAGACCAAAAATTGAAGATTTCTATTTATTTGCAAATGTGATATTCCCTTCAGGCAGAGTGCAGTTCTGCCTCCAGCACAGCCCTCGCCAGTACGCTTTCTTGTTATTACAGTAATTTGTGTGTTTTGGCAACCTATGCCTCAGGGAACTTACGATCCGCACAGTTATGCAGCGTGCAGCCTGATGGAGTCCCAGTCGTAGTTCTCTGAGGGTCATCGCAATGAAAATATTAATTTTCAAAACTAGATTTTATATATGAATGTCATTATGCTTGAATTAATTGGAAAATACAGCCTTTCTGGTTAGCAGAAATATATTTTGCCTATTGATTTACAATGTAGTTAAAACTGATAGAAGCCATCCTTTGAGAAAACACGATGCACAAGGGAGTTGCCCTGAATGAAGTAAGAAGTAGCTGAAATTGCCAATTATGTCATGATGCTAATTCAGAAGAATTACTAGCTCTTGGCTTTCCATGGAAAAATCACTACTATCTGTCCCCAGCCTCCCTTCCCTCCCCTACTCTCCACAGCCCTGAGCCATCCTGCAGTAACCAGACCGCAAAATCCCCGAAATCCTTCTCCAAATCGCTGCTTTCCACACGTGGACCATCTCCCCCCACAGCCCTGCTTCCCCAGCCCTGCTACAGAAGGGGATGCACCCAGACACATCCTCGGCCTGGGGGTTTTTTTTTGAATTGCTGCTCATTTATTTACTGCTCTGGCAGGTTTGGGTTTTTTTTTTTTGTTTGTTTTTGTTTTTAAGTGTCCTGAAAGCTTTAAGCTGCTGAGAGAGGAGCATCAGCCCAAATACTTCCAGCAGCTCCTGGGATTAGCTGATTTTGCAACAATTTTAAAGCTCATCCAAAACTCTTTTGAGGGGTTTACTCACATGTTGAGCCTTGTGGTTGCCAGGTTTATTCCTGTTGAAACTCTTATATACCATTATTTTTACAATAAGAAGTAGTTTTCTTTGTGTCCCAGGGTTAGCTGTGCAGACGTTGCACAGATTGCTTTTGTGATGCCAATAAACTGCAAAAATCTCCCTTTTCCCTCCCTGTCCACACATAAGGAGGTTACAGCTGATGAAAGCAGAGACTGTGAGACAAGGAAGAGAGCCCACGTGTTCTTACTTTTATCTCAGAAATTGCTCTAAAATAGGTCTTACATACTGTTACGAAGCCAAAGTAGAAAGTCCATAGATCATGTTTTACAGCCTTACTCACTTGGCTGAATTTCTACATATTCCTGGTTAGGGGAAAAAAAAAAATTAAAAAGCCAAGCTTAAGTAGAATTTGGCTCAAAATCTGGGTTTCATTTATCCCTGAAGCTTAGACCTGATTCTGTCCATACTAAAATATGTGATAATACTCCTGGAAGTAAAGACATCTACATTTAAGGCCATCTCCAGTAAAAATATAGTAACTAAATATAATTTATATTTCTTTGTCCAGTTACCAAGTATGATAGCTGAGATGTCTGCTTACGTTTGCCTGTGTGATTTCAAAACCTTGATCTGCTGCAGATTTAGCTTCAGCAGCAGCTGGAAGAACTCTGCAACTGGGAAGTAAAAAGTAAGCCTGAGGAGACTGGAACTATTATAAAGGGCACCTGATAAGAAGCTGCAAGAGGAATAACAGTAGATGATGGGGATGCCAAAGATCTCAATGTTGGACCTACAGGATCTCGTGTATCAGAAGACCTTAGAAAAGTTGCTCTACTCAGGTGATAGAGGAGCCAACGAGGAGGGGTGCCATGCTCGACCTTGTGCTGACCAACAGAGAGGGGCTGGTGGGGGATGTGAAACTGAAGGACAGCCTGGGCTGCAGCGACCATGACGCGGTGGAGTTCAAGATCCACGGGGCAGTGAGGAAACTCCATGGCAAGCTCTCAGCCCTAGACTTCAAGAAGGCGGACTTCGGCCTCTTCAGGGACCTGATGGGCAAAG
>JAAGAY010140179.1:0-47419 GCA_011801015.1 Ardeotis arabs
GATAGGAGCCCTTGTTTCAAAGGCTCGTAGAGAGGCACTAGTTCTTAACTTTTTATAATTTGAGAAATATGCTGACAGCCATAATCAGTCACTGACTAATGTTCTTTAAATGCACTCTAAAAGAAATTATAAATGCAATGGTCAAGTGAATCTAGTAGTAGAAATAAAATCAGCTTCAAAGCAAGCCCATGAGTAGAGTGATTACCTTAACCCTGTCCCTGGAAAGAACGTGATTGGTTTTTCCTACTTAGTTTAGAGCTCTATATAGGTTTGGAGAGATCCAGGCTGTCATCTTGCGTTTACTCATAGACATCTCAAATACATCAGTTTTCACTCCCTGGTGTCTGTGATATCATATTTGTGAAAAGGAAGAGTCTTTTACCTTTCTCTTTGAAAGCACCTATGTCACAGCTAAAAACAAACCAAAAAAAAAAGACACAGAAAAGGTATCTGAATGTGTCTGCCTGCCATATAATTCTCATGCTGACCTGGGGAAACTTGATACAGGAATGCAGTGATGGGAGCAGAGTAGGCAATGTCAAAGTGTCATTGAGTTACCGGAGCATTGCTGACTCTCACGCATTGCAGAGTGCCTGCGTTGTTCAAAGGTGAGCGACGGCTTTATCTCTTGCTCCTGCATGCCATTAACATTTGAAATTCACCCTGAAGCCATCAGAGTTTAGCATGCTGCTATCAGGTTAAAAATGGATTAGATGATGCTTTTGGTAATGCAAATTGTGAGGAGAACACCCTTGTCCCTAGCCAGAAAGTTCGTGCTCTTTTGTCACTTCACATGTTAAATAAGGGCACGGACAATTACTCTCTTTCATAGCTGACTGGATTCAATATTTCAGAAGCTAAAATTAAAGTCTTTGTTCTGCTGACCCCAAGGCTGTCGATTCTGTATTTAACTGTCAATACCTTACAGAGCATGGCAACAGTGTTTGAAAAATTAATTGATATTCAATCTTTCTATTTATTCTCTGCGGTAAAAAGTCTGAAATAATCACTTTCCTGGATGGGCAGAAAACACAGATTTTTTGTTTGGATTGGATTTGTCTGCACCTGAACATTGAGTGCTCTGGTCTTTGGGAAATGGGTCAGGGGATGGAGTTCACCCCCGTGAGACATGAGTTGTAAAGACCTGGGGTTGTAGCATGTGTCTGAAGGAATGAGTTGTGCTTGCTCCAGCACGCCTCAGCTCCTGCAGAAGAGGGTTTGCAATGCTACGGACGATTAATCGTGTGAATTTCATTCACCACAACTGCACGGTCATCAGCATAATTTGAGCAGATAAGTGGACAAGTGTTTAACATCACTGACATAGAAACAGCCATTATGGGGGTGAGCTGTGTGCCACAGATCACTGCGAGGCACACCGCAGAGCTTAGGCTGGGACTCCCAGTCTGACACAAAAGGAATTTGGTCAGGACACTAGATTTAATGAGCTTCCTTGATGAAGAGTGCCAAGACAGCTTTAGTGGCCTCAGTTAATCAAGAGTCTTAACTCTGGAAGGCAAATAAAGTCATCCTTCAGACTTTAAAGCTTCTACATGCATATTATCCATTACCATTTCTGTTCTTATGGAGGAAACATACTGCCAGGTGAGTTATCAGAACAATTTATTAACAGTCATATGTATTTTAATTGTTTTCAGTTGTTTTCAGGGTGGCAGTCCCTAAACGTTTCTAGCTCAGCTGGAGGTACCGTAGAAATTTCATGTGTAGCTGACATTACGGTGTATCTGAGCTTTTCTTCCTCCCCTTTCACTGATGCTAGAGGAACAGTGCATGGACTCCCTTATGGTCTGCTGTCCCCACATTTTGAAGGCCCTGGAGTAGAACATATTTAATCGTGCGAGACCCTGAATACTCCAGCATGATTTTGTACTTGAGCAGGAATAACTCATTTTGAAAAGCAGCTTACCCTTTTACACATGACCTGATTATAACTTGCTTCAGGAGCATCTGTTGGAGAAGGTCCAGAGGAGGCCACGCAGATGCTGAGAGGGCTGGAGCAGCTCTGCTGTGAGGCCAGGCTGAGAGAGCTGGGGCTGTTCAGCCTGGAGAAGAGGAGGCTCCAGGGAGACCTTAGAGAGGCCTTCCAGTACCTCAAGGGGGCCTACAAGAAAGACGGGGAGAGGCTGTTCAGTAGGGCCTGTTGTGACAGGACGAGCGGTAATGGTTTTAAAATAGAGGGAGGTAGATTTAGATTGGATATTAGGAAAAATTTTTTTACAATGAGGGTTGTAGAACACTGGAACAGGTTGCCCAGAGAGGTGGTGGATGCCCCATCCCTGGAAACGTTCAAGGCCAGGCTGGATGAGGCTCTGAGCAACCTGATCTGGTTGGAGATGTCCCTGCTCCTTGCAGGGGGGTTGGACTAGATGACCTTTGAAGGTCCCTTCCAACTCTAACCATTCTATGATTCTATCTCTCAGGCTCTTCCCAGAGACAGGCTCTTGCCACAGAGAGAGGTGGGTGCCTGGCTGCCCCAGCATGGGAACCCCAGGGTTAACAGCTGTGAGTGTGGGGGGAGCTCCTGATGTAAAGGATATGTTCCGGAGAAGTCAGATGCTAAGAAGGGAACCAGATTTTCTTCCAAAGACTCAAGCAGTATTCATTCGTTTTGAGGCAGATTTGGAAGACAAAGCTTGCTGTGCATCCCATACGCTGCTCTCCTCCATCAAGGCTCGGTGGTTAAAGCACATGTGACCTACGAGAGGTACAGATTAAATTCTCTTTCTTATCCATGCAGAGTAAGAAAGTGTCCTTCCAGCTTGGTGGCAGGTTGGAGCCCTCAATGACTCTCCTAGAGTTCTTTTATTGGGCACACAACATAACAGTCCACTGGATGTGAGAGAAAAAATTACTTGAAGACCCAACATGATTAGACTCCTGTGGGAAGGGAAGACCTGACCTCTACACCCCCTTGTAGTGAAACATTACATATTCTGTCCAAGTATTTTTAACACATCCTGTTCTCTAAGATTATCATTCTCAGCTTCATTTGTGTTCTTTTTCCTCCTTCCTTTCTTCAACTTGCATCTTCAGCAAGAGAAGCGGAGAACATTTGGCCCCAGAGCAACGGAGATGTGGCTCTGGGGTTCCTCTTGCAAAAGCAGGACCGAGGTGTCCCAGGTAAGTGTTGAACACCTGCATAGCTGTGAAAAGAGACAGAAGCTTCCCTCTTGGCTCTGTTTTAAATGGACTGGCAGCTACCACTGCATCTTTTTTGTTAGCCTGGTGCACAAGGCACAGCCATTTTATTTTTGTGAGCAGGGCGCGAGCCCCACAGGGCGGCAGTGCTGAGCGAGGCTGGGATGCTGGGGCTGGCTTGGCCGTGAGGACCCCATCTGAAGTGGGTTGGAGTGGTCTGAGCTGGGGAAGACCGTGGTCCTCCCCACACTGGGGGCTCACAGGCCCTGCCAGACCAGGCTGCAGGGCGTGATGTATGAGTGTGCTGCCGCGAGCAACCAAATAGGCTCAGTGCTCAGGTAAAGCTCCCCTTCTTGCAATTTGTGTGTTAAAAACAAGTGAGATTTAGACATGGACTAGCTGACTGCTATCCCTTTTTATTCTTTCACTTTGTTTTATTCAACAACAGAAACAACAAAATTGCTGTGCGTTATTTACAAAGAGGTGTGAGACAGTTTACCTGTGATTCTGAAACCAAGTCTCTAAAGAAGCTACTGAAAGAGGCGTCAGGAGGACAAAACAAAGAATTTCAGAGTGAAGAGGGAAACTATTCCTCTTAGGAACTGGGTGGATTTAAGAAATGTATTAATATCTTCTGTTCAGAAGAAATATAAATTCTGTAACCAGCTTTTTTGGATTTGTACCTGGATCCAAAAATCAATGAATTAATACGGAAAATGCATTGGCTCAGCCCTGCTTAGTCATCCTGAAAGACGTCCTGTCTTCTCATTAGGGGATGAAGATATAGAGAAGATGTACCAGAGTCCCAAATGCAAAGGAGGAATTAGAAAAAAATCTTTTCCTACAACAACTTCAAATCCTCGAGGAGATGTTTTGCTGCTACGTGCGACGTAGAGACCATGTGCATTGGCTGCCGGGCTGCTCATCTGCTGGTGCAACGGCACCAAATCAAGCTCATTCCCAGCACACTTCTCTGGTGGGCACCACTGCCAAATCGTGAAACATCTCACTGCTCAGAAGCGTGTCCAGTGCTGAAATCGTTATGCAGCTGCAGCGTTCAGACACTACGGGCTGAGGCGCAGACCGGCACCAGTCAGCTTGTACGTTGGTTGTAAGAGAAACCGGTACGTTGTGTGTCGGTTAAGCGCACAGCGGCCGGATCTGGGCTGTGCAGAGCTAGCTGAGGTTCCCACCGTAGCAATCAGTGTAGGGGCTAACCTTCTGAAAATTCACACTTAGCTTGCTGAACAGGTAAGGATATTAGTGAAGGAAAAAAAAAAGAAAGTAAATAATTAAAGAATATCAACCAGTCAGGAACTATGACTACCAAATACATTAAATTGGAAAGGCAGCCCGTGCAGGGAAGAAATGCTGGTGGTCCAAAGTTTGCTTTCGTTCCAAAGGTAAGAGAAAGCCAAGAGAAAAATTGTAATGAACATAGTTTAAGAAATCAATTTAAAATGGCAAAACTCAGCATGCTAATTAAGAAAGAAACATTTCAACATCTGAAATGAAATGTTCAAATAAATGTCATTGTGAAGGGAAATATTTATGTCTGAACTGTCACTTTGAAATCAATATTGTCCTACACCAAAGAATCTCATTTGAGTGATGACACAATTTCCCCTGGGGATGAAGCTTTGTTTTCATTCTGCTTCCCTGTGCCCATGCCTTCCCACGCATCCTCACCGAGAGCACCGTGGCACCCATGCGCTCGGCTTTTGCAGTGGAGCACCCGGAGTGATCCCGGCCTCCCTGGTCCCACCAGCAGCAGAGGAGACCCTGGGCACGCTGCCTGCAGCTTGGCACCTCCTTCACGGCCCAGGGAGACTCGCTGGGGTCTGGAGGGCTCCCAGCCCGCAGATTGGACTCGTCCCACTCGGACAGCTGCAAGGAAAATCAGCTTTTTTCCCTCTCACCTGTAGGTTATTTTGGGGTAAACACGACGGTAGTAGAAAGTTAGGCACCCCATTACTCTGACCTGTTGGAGTTTCCCAATGTTTATTTTGTTTTTACATTTTTGATCTGCACCTCTGAAGATAAGTTTTTGGGTCTTTCTTCCATTTCTTTGACTTTCATAAGAGAAAGTGGATTCCACGGTAGAGAAGGATAACATTTCCTTTTTTCTTTCTCAATTTTTCAGAAGAAAATGTCCATTCCATAGTTGAATACGTAGAGGAAAAGAGGAAAAGAACACCTATGGAACAGAATAATTTGGAAAAAAACTTCTGGTTAGCTGAATTATGGGGAAAGCATCTCATTGCAATAACCAGGGTGGAGCTGGGAAGAGCAACTGGGTGGGAGCTCCTGGGCGCTGAGGTCCAGCCCAGCCCAGCCCATTAGACGGCAGCACATGGTCCCTTTCACCGGCTCTGCAGAGCCCACCACTGTCCCTGCCGGCCACAGGCCCTGCCCTGGCTCTGCTTCCCCCAGTCCTCCTCCACACCCGGGTTCAGCCTGTGGATCAGCTGTGGGATTTCAGCTCTGCTGATTTTGTGTGACTGCTCATTCTGATGCCAAACTCCACAGAAGTGGGTAAACGCGGGTGCGTATTTGTGCGGGAGTGGCCGTGCATGGTTTATTCCTGTCATCGCGTGTATCACAGCCATCAGGTGGATTTTCCCAAACATCTCCTCAGGAGGTGCACGGTTTCTTGCTCTTTGAACCGTTTAAGCTGTTAGCAGCTGCACAGACTCACACGCAGATACATTTTGTTTTATTTTTTTTCCTCAGGACTGTGGTTGGAACCAAAGAGTCTGAGCTTTTCAGGGGGTGTGTTTGGATGGAACTGTTTGCTGTCACCACTTTTCTGACCAACTCGCTCACAGCTGCCGGTGAGATGGGTCCAAGCGACACAACCCACAGCCCCGTCAGCGGGGACGCTGGTCTCTGACCCCTCTAAAAGCCGGGGGTTTAGGACGACAAACAGGTGAGGGGTTAGTGCACCAACTGTCTCACCTGACGAGAGCTGTTGCCATGGATTAAGGAGAAAAGAAATATCAATTCCTTTTGTTTTTCCAGGGAATTCAAATGCTTTAAGATTTAGTGTAACACAGGATCCGCTTAAGTGGTAATTGTTCTTTGTTTCAGACTACATCAATTTACAGCTGGAACACCATGGCTGTCACTGAAAAGGCTTTGCGAATTTATTTACGGGCTGCAGGAAAGTGAAGAAGCACACAGACTGCATTTCAAATACAAATTGCTTCAAGGTACAATTTGCTCAGATTGCTGTAATGTGCATTATGAATTTAATTTTAGTACATTTCTGCTATATAATAACCTGATTTGGAAGTATAAATGCAAATTAAATTTAAATAATCTATAATTTTTATGTGATGTGATGTTTCATAAATATTTACTACGAGCGTCTTATTATTGAATCAACTAGTCCTTAAACTGTGTAGGCAGTAATAAAGGCAAGGTCATCTCTTACTCGTACATATTAAACTTGTGATGGGCAGTATCTGTTTGTTCCTCGGCTCATCTGTCTAAGAAGAGATCATCACGGCAGCATCCGAGTGCCTCACAGCCTTTAACACATTTATCTTTCCGCTTCTCGGTGAGATGGGGAAGGGCTTCTATCTCCGTTACTCGCACTGGGGAGGAGGCACGGGCGGACAGCTGTTGAGATAATTTAGGTGCCCAGTGATCGTGGGAACCGATGGCAGTTAGCATTGAGATACCTGTGAGGAGCAGTGTCCAGGTACCCATGCCTGGAGAAACACGAGAAGGGATGCGGCCAGTTGCGTTGGTCCCAACACCAGCCAAAGGCTTGGATCATCTGGGATCCGGCACGCTGGCTGTGCGGATCCTCGCGAAGCCTCTCTGGGCGCCGATCCTGGCATCTCGTGCACTTGTGGTCCCAATTCGGGCAGTGTACACACGACTGCCCCGTGAGCTCACCCCCAGCACCTCACCTCACAGGCAGCAGGCGCCAGACATGCGTCGAGCCCGAGGGCGCGCAGGCGCACAGCAAGGCGTCATCAGCAAACGCAGAGTGGAGCAACTGCCTGGGGAGCAGGAGACAGGCAGTCTGGATCCCTTCTCCCTCTGCCCAGGAACGCAGTCAGATACGTGCAAAAGATGTCGCTGAGATGAGAGGTGATCCTAGAGCTGCCCACACCTGTCACGAGTTTGTACAACACTGTCCACTGCTCGTCCAAACAGAGAGAGCAAGCAGGTCCAGGGGGTTCAGAAGGTGGGGATGCCCAAGAGAGGTCTAAACGAAGACAGGGAAGAGTTAATAGATTTTAATTGCATAGCACTCTAATAACGAAATGACACTAGAAGGCAGCCCACAGGACAGATAACCATCCAGGCATGGGTGCTGCTGGGCTTGCACGGCCGGGGAGCGGTGGTGGGACCGGCATCTCCTTCGGCCCCGAGCCCGGCACTGTGAGCGCGAGGGATTGCCTGCTTCCACTGTGCACATGCTAAGTTATGCTTTTCACTAATCTTAATGTAAAACCTCTTGAAGGAATCTGAAATGGAAGGTCTACTGTGATGTAGTGCCGTTTAAATGAACGAGACAGCTTTGGCTGGATGAATGTGTAATCTGAGATTGGAGAACAAAATGGAAGAACAAAATGATGAATTGCTTACTATAAACCACATAAATGTTTCCCTAACAGCTGATGTAGCGGGCTGGTGTTTTCTCTCTCTCTGCAGAGGGAGGGCACACTTTCTGCTGACCTCCCACCCTTTCTAGCAGTGCAGCCATGCAGCAGTTAAAGGAGGTTTCTCTTACAGATGATGCTGGCCTTGCCTTCTGCTGCACGCCCGTCTGCGGTGGCCACGGCGGATCCCGTCCCCTCCGTTATCTCCGGGAGCAGCAGCCTGCACCCGCGGGCGCCTGGCGCCCAGGGCTGCAGCGCGGCATTTTGCTGGAGCTGCGAGCCCGTGATTAACGTTAATTGCAGCAGAAACAATGGCGTGACAAATGCTCCTCACGCTGGAGGAGCAGCCTGGTCTCGTTTGCTCAGATAACGGTTGTGTTTGTGTAACCAGGCAGCCTGCTGTAAATAAGTGCCTTTCCCTGCGCCCTCGGAAGTCCTGAAGCAGGAATTGTACAAAGACGCTGGATGTGAAAAATACCCTTTCTTGCCAACGAAAAATGAAGGTGGGAAGAAAGGCCGGGTGAGGACAGGCTGGGGGCTCTGCCTGGCCAGCCCAGTGATCAGCAGGCACGGCCGAAGCATCCAGCTGCAGGAGTTTACTGGACAGGCTTTCTCATTTGAGACACAACATTTTATTTGCAGGGGTTATTTTCAAGAGGCCACCTACAGAAATGTGACGTCCGTTCGACCAAATTATTCCAGCGGGTGTTAAGTGCTACCTAGAGCATTTCAGCAGTGTTTCTGTAGAGAAAAAATTGAGAAAAATATCAAAGGCCGTAAACCTCTGTTCTGTGTTATCAAGGGCACAACGTGTCTTCAACTAAAGCACAGCCACGCAAGAACAATTAATGACATAACTTTTCAAGATTTTGGTTAAAAGGGCCATGCTTTTCCTCACTTGGAGTTGGAGGCTGAGCTTTGTTGCCCCAGATATCCTTTCTGTAGAAAGCTGATAAGAACTAAAAGTGAGAAAGTGAGTTTAAATGGGTGGCGGGGTCGCGGTCTCCGTTTGAGCAGAGGTGACATCCCCTGCAGATGATGGGACAGGCCAGACCATTCCCACCATCCCCGAAGCTCCAGGGACTGGGCATCGCAGTGGCAGCAGTGTCAGTTTGAATGCTGATGGTTCTTGCTTGTTTTGGGGCTTATCATCTCAAGGTTCTGGAAACTCCCTAGGGCAAGAGTTATCTCATACTGTGATCTGGCTGAAGTCCCTGCATCCCAGCCTCTCAGTGCCCCAGCAGCTGGGTGCTTCCCAGGGAGGAGCAACTGGGAGTCAGATGTTGGGTAACCTTTGGGGGAGCTTGGTTTGCAGATTTTTTTAAGCTGCTGCAGTTAAAAATAAATAAATACTGAAGGGCAATTTTAGCAGCGTGATTCTAATTTGTTTAATCAGATTATGTTGTTTTCTTCTCTGCTGCCTTCTAATTTGGATATATGAAAATGAAATTAATATTAAATTCTCATATTTATTCAGACTTAATGAGATGACTGGAATGGCTTGCCAGAACTTAGTTGTCTTGTAAATGTGGCTCAACATTACTTCCCAAAAGTTGTCTTTCACAAGGATTTTATTGCCATCTGACGTCTAGGACCTAGCCCTGTGAGTGCGTGATCCTTGTCTCCATCCGTCCCTTCAGCATCTGGCGCGGGTCTGGACCTCTGAGAGACACCATTCCTGTTCTTCAAAGATGTAATTGTCTGGAAAATGTCTTTTTTTTGTTGGACACAAGGGTTTTGTATTTTCTTTCTGCAGATTGAAACCTGAGTACCTGGCAAGGCCAAGCTATCCAGGCAGGGGGAATCCGTGTTCCTGGAAGCAGGACAAAACCGAGAGAAGGGGAAAGTCATTAAAGCAGTTTGCACATTGCAAAATTAAAGTGTACCTGCTGGTAACAACCGTGTGTGAATTTGGCCGACTGCTTTAGACTCAGTGATAACCAAATTATACCAGCTTCAGGCGGCTGTAAGTTCTGCTGGCAGGGGTGGGCTGTAGCAGATTAGCTTACATCCCGTTCCATGTGCATCTGGAGAAGGTCCGAGATCCCCAGTGCTGACTGCATCTCCCTGCAATGCAGCCCTGAAATCAGGAGAGAAAGACACTGGGTTTTCTTCAAGTGATTCACGCTGCTGTCACGTTTCCTTATCTCTTGCTCTTGTGCGTTTAACGCTGGCAACACGCAGCCGTAAACAGCAGGTTTATAGCCGCAAACAGATTCTTCCCACTGGAAAAAAATATTCCAGAGCTTCAAGGGTTGAGCTTCATCCCCCCAGGCATGTCCTTGGCTCAATGATTTCATTGCAAAGGGGCATATGGAGCCAGGGCCCGGGCTGGTACATCCAGACTGGTGTGGAACGCCGCTCATCACTCTCCAGCTCCAGCCCGAGACCGCAGAGCTTGGCAGGGAGCGTCCTGCAGCAGAAGGTGGTGGTGAGCAACAGCTTGAGGTGCTCCTGCCACGGGCTGCTTGTGCCCACGGCTCGGTTTGGAGGAAGATTTGTTGGTTGACTCTGGGTGTATTGTACCATGCTGCAGATGCGTTGTGGTAATTATTTTGGGTATTCAACAGGCTTTTCCTTTGTAAAATCACTGAGTAGTTCTTTACCTGATTATCTCCATTGTGGATCCCGCCTTGTCTATATGATAAGATTTCCCACTCAATCAACACATGCCTCTACCTTGTAATTATCTCTGGAAATGTTTTCATAATGTGCAACCCTTAACCTTTTTCGTACGTTGATTTATTGCCTCTGAGTTAAACCTTGATATTCAATTTCCTGGTGTTGTTATTAACACCCCCTGCTAGAGAAAATAATTTAACAAAGATTTCATGGGAGAATGAATCAAAACATGATGATATTTACATGAAGCCCTTTTCGTTATTTCAAACATAGAGAAGTTTTAGATTTAAAATTACAGTAATTTTAGTTCAATTGTTCTTGGTATTATCCTCAGACATAATTAGGAATATCCACATAATTAACTGACTGGCAGCTCCTTCCATGAGCAATAAATACCTAAGATACAAAAATTCACCAAATCTCTTTTCAGATACCAGACTTTTACAAGGAATTTGGATCAATGTCCTTTGCTTTTTGTTTGGAGTCACGAGCAGCTGCAAAGGAGTGGGGCACCCTGGTGCCGCTTGTCCCTCAGCAGTGTGCGGGATGCCAGCACGCATCCTAACTCCCAGGCTGGAGACTCTCAACCTCTCTTCAGGTTGTTCCTCTGCTTAAAGAAAGATTTATAACGCATTGAATCCCAACATGAGAATGTGGTTCCGCGGGCTAACAGTTACGCACCTAGAATATGCGACAGGATGGAAGTGTTGGGGGTCTGAAGGCACCAAAGGGTCTTTGCTGGCCCTGACCTGTTCCCCTGGGATCTCTACCCCTGCCTCTGTGGCCAGGAGAAGCGTATTTTCCTGATCTTATCCAAAAGACCCTTCTTGTAGATAGGTAACTGTGCTATCAGTGACATTGACAACTGATTTTATTCCATCCAGTTGCCTTCTCAAAGTGGCATTCTTTGCCCATCAGCTCTGCTCCCTAATGTGGTCTGTCAGGTCAGGATCTATCTATCCATCTCCTGGGTCTGCTGTGCATTTGGAGCTTGAGCGCTGCTCTGTGTGCAGTTAATGTAAACTCAGCTGGTAGGGCTTCATAAAAAGCAAAGCATGTTCAGCTCATCCAAATCTCAATCAGCTTTCATCAACGCTGCAGCAGAGTGCTAAAACAGAGCCGGCGTAGGGCCCAGTACCTATCAAAGCACATTTGGATGGATGACCCTCATTTTACCATCTATGAATCTAATAAAAAAAAAGTTGTTACACTTTAACACATTATCTGTCATGATAATGAAGTTTTATTTACCATTTCCAAGAACATTTTCACTTATAGAGATATTATGGGAACAAGCAGATCAGCTGAATCCCTGGTGCTCGAAGGAAGCTGCCAAACAGCAGAGAAAAGTCTCCAGTGCGGACGTTCGTGTGTTGGGATACACAGTTCCTCCAGATCCATTTTGCACTGGGTTTGTTGGTTTATTTATTCTCTGGTATGCAGCCCAACCTGCTGGAGGTTCAGAGTGGTGGTTGAAAGCTGTCCTCATACATGTCCTTATCTGCATCCCGCAGCTCCTTGGGGCCATGCCCTCCCCAGGACGTGCCTTTGACATCCCAATCCCAACATCCTGGAGATGCTTCCCACTGCCCTGAGTCTGGGTGCCACCAGAGCATTTCCCTTCGTCGGAGAGAGCTTCTCCCTCTCCAAACCCATCTCCTGGGGCAGCACCAGCAGGAGCACGTCTGGCAGCCCAGATAACCGGGGCTGCTGCTTTCCAGTGAGACTTCTTTAAAAGCTGTGTGAATGTCTATGATTCTATGTGGCACTTAGGGACATGGGTTAGTGGTGGGCTTGGCAGTGCTGGGTTAACGGTTGGACTCGATGGTCTAAAGGTCTTTTCCAACCTAAATGATTCTACGATTCTATGATTCTTATTGGTGTCCGTACACTCCTCAGCTGGTCGACTGTCTTCTGCTCCATCCCATGCCTTTGCTTTCCTGCCATCCTTTTCTGACTTTTCCTCGCCTCCACCACCAGTTCCCACTCTTTCTCTGCTTACAACATTTAGTGGTTCACACAACAGGTCCACTTTAACTCTGCCTTGTGCCCCTTAGGCTGTGTTTTTTTCTATCGTGTCTCCTTCCTCCTCCAGCATTCCTGTACCCTTTTCCCAGTTCCAGCCTCCTACTTCATTTACTCCATCTCCTTTTAAAATAACCCACCAAAGTTTGTGTTTATAGAGCACCTAACGTAACGAACATCCCCTGGACAACCTCCAGATGGTACTGCAATGCAAGTGTATGGTCATAACCCGTTATACCCCTATGGTTACAATGCTATTCAACAATTTATCCTAAGACATAATTTACTCTTCTTCTGCCTAGTAACCTGCTGACGCGCTGATCCATAAAAGTTAGGAGAAATATTTATAAAGGTGACAGCCCTGACACGGAGAATTAAATCACAATACAAGAATGTGCCAATTTAGTAGCTTATGAAGTTCAAGTAAAAAACCCCCACAAAAACAGATGAAGAACTGTCACAGCTGAGAAAAACAAGCATATGAGAAAGAATGAGAGCTACACATTTCCTGTATATGACAAAGACAGAACGAGGATAAATTTGGGTCAGGCAACAGGTAGGCCAGGAGTGAGCGGTACGCACCATGTTGTAATATCTCACAGTCCTTACTGCAACAGCTGGTGGTAAGGAAGGGAGAAGTGCTTCTGTTGGAGCACAGAAAATAAATGATGAAGCAGCAAAAACAATGCACCAGAGGCACATCTCTTTTTTTTTTTTTTTTCCGTAAGGTAATGTAAGGGTTTGTTCACTGGGAAAAGGCAGGCACAGCAAAGCACCCATCTCACGTTCACTCTGGGTCTGTGCTCTCCTACCGCCTGTAGCCACACAGACCTGCTGTGCTCAACGGGAGTCAGGCCAGCAGTGCCGGAGCAGAGCAGAGCTTGCACAGAGACTTTTACCAGAACAGACATGGGTCTGACAGACTTAAAACCAGCACTGTAATATCTCCTGGTGGCATTGAAAGATTCTCGGTGACCTTCAGCTTGTCTTTTATCCTGACTCCTCTGTTCTCCTTTGTAGCCAAGGTACTCTCTCCGGTTCCCATAATTTTAAACTGACTCTTTTCAGAGTTGTATACACAACAGACCAGAGTGTCCACAGCACGCTCTAACTCATGTGAGAATAAAGACTAAGGACCGATAACACATTTGAGAGCATGTGTTTCCACTGAGCCGTTTCCCATCAGCTAATTCCACTGTGAGGTACCAGGGAACAATGTCTCTCTGGTGTAACGCGCTGTTTGCTTGAGATGATGCAGATGAAAGGATAGTGAGTACTTCACCAGTGGAAAAATGGTTATCACAATATCAAGGCGACAAGTATAAGGTGGAGGTGTTTCTGCAATGTGTTATGTTTTCCTTATTAAGAAAAAAAATGTAATTAAGTGATTGCGTCATATCAGGGCTTGCAGCCCCTCCCGTGCTGTTTAGCACCAACCTCCCTTCCCTCCTCCCTCAACACAGTTTTGTCACTCAGGGATCAGGTTGTTGCCACTGGTGAGAACCTGATTTAGCATCCCTTGGATGGGATGCTCCAAGCAACGGCGTCCCACGGATGGAGAAGCACAGGGCAAACTGTCGCTGGCTGGTACACCTTGTCCTGAGACTAGCATTCAGCACTGTGCTTGGAGGGCCTGGAGGTTTATTTTCTGTAACTCTTTTTTGCTTTTGTTTTATTAAATAAACCCACTTTCAGTTCATAGTCATTTTTTGACCTCGTGAATTCTTTTAGAATGGGTATGCTACTCCTGCACTGCCCTTTCCCCTGTGGAAGAACTGATGTGGATGGACTTTAAAATGTAAAGAAGATTTCACATTAAAACTGAGACAATTCCAAGGGACAATTTCTTCTCCAGTGCCTGGCAGTCTAAAAGGTGGGAAAAGATTTTAACTTAATGTAGACATGTGTCATTACCAGTGAGGAACATGATCCTTGTTGTCCTTATGTATACATGGAAAAATAATGTAATGAAATAATTGAAAATGGGAAAATTAGTAAACCTACAGCAATCTGCTATTTTTACTGGATTACAGCCTATGGAAAAAAGTGTCTCTCACTCAAAATTCCATTGCCAGCTGTGGAAGAAAGGTTGGGAGGGCACAAGGATCTACCTGTGTAAACAGCTCTCCACACGGTAATGGAAAAGGTAATGAAGAATAAAATGAACCTACAGCAACAAACCAGAACTAGTGACTGTGTCAGGCACTGAGAAATTAGGAAATGTCCAATTTCCTGATAATTCCTGTTCTCTGTTAATCCCTTTTCCTTTATACTGTTTCTGTGTGTCTGATCCCAAATTTATTTATGCCAAACTTTTAATCAATTTCAGTTTTAACGATCACTTAGTCATCCTCTATTTCCTCCTTACCACTCCATTTCAGGGGCAGAAATAGGCCTCTGACTCCAGGACTCCACAATGTTAATTCATACTCTGAAATCCTGAAACACTAAAATTATTAAAATGTGCAGGGCAAGGAGTCAAGTGGGGGCAAAGAGAAGTGCTGAAGATTGCAGGGCAGAGGAACAGTTTCTCGGTGTTTAATCAGCTGAAGAGGTGTTGTTAACAGTAAACATGAGGAGGCCTTAACAACAGAGCCTGTTATTTCAGCGCCTACAGTGAGTATTGCCAACAAGTAGTGTCTTCTTCAGTTTATCACCATCCTTTTCCCCCGGTTCGCCAAATTACTGTAGTCCTAGGGCAAAGGCTGTGTTTTAAAGAACAGCAGACGTTTTCCTCCAGTGATAATGATGGAAAAATAATTAAAGAGAAAGGCAAGATTCTGAACAAGAGAAAAATCAGTGAGAACAAGAGAGTTAATTAGAAAGACATTAGAAGTAGTAATGCCATCAATAATTAGAGTAATTTGTCCTGCGAGGAGCAGGGAGTTGGACTTGATGATCTTTACGGGTCCCTTCCAACTTGAGATGTTCTACAGTTCAATGATCCTAACACTTGGGCACCAGTGCGGCTCTTGGAGAGGCTGTAGGTGTTACAGATCCCTCGTCGCTGGCACCGGAGTAGGGACAGACCCCACCAGCAGCACTGTCTGCGGCTCATACACACACCAACAGCCACCGCACAGAGCAGGAGCACGGCTGTGAGCTCGTTCTTTTGCACCAGAAGAGAAACAGGTAAGAATGAGCTCAACTTCAGATCACTTTGTGAAATATTCAGACATTTACTGTCAGAAACACGATAGTGGCTGATGATGGACCGTTATTACTAAGACACGCATTTACCAGAGTAAAATCACCTGATAGGCATCCTCACTGAAATCTCCAGTGGATTATGTCCAGTCCTGTTTGATGCTTTAACTGCAGCTGATCCAGACAAAAGCTCACAGGAGAGGAAGGAAGGACATGCGTTCTGAGCATCACAGCTTAGTGGCACAGTATTCCTAAAGAGTTAATAAAGGAAAAGTGCCCAAGGACACAAATGTAGTGCTTGTAGGTGCAATCATCGTGAGATGCTGTAATTGAGGTACGATCATCGTGAGACGCTATACTTCAGGTGCAGTTGTTGTGGGACACTGCAGTTCAGGCGCGTTGTTGAGTCAGATTTGCTGCCGGCCTCTCCTGCTCACTACAACCGGTGCCATAAATCCCCTGACCCACGCTGGTGCACTCCAAGCTTGGCTTTGCTGGGTTTAAAGCCTCCTAAGGATCTGTTAAACAAGTATTTGGTATGAAACGAGTAACCCCAGCCCAGAGATGAAGCTTGTGACATCGACGCCAGATGCTGGGCTGGGATGAGCAAAACGCTGACGTGCAGAATAGCTTTCTGTCTCTTTTGCTTATCCTTTACAGACATGAAATACATCACAGGTTCCATGGGATTTTCCGCTGATGGCTGCTTGGCATGGTTTTTAAACATTTGGATCCAATTTCTAGGCAATTAAGACTGAAAATTCTGCAATTACTATTGATTTATGTTATAGTCTAGTCATTCTGTTATATGCCACTTTTGAAAGAAAAAGAGAAAAAGTCCTTGTTGACTGCTTCTCCATCTACCCAATCTGTCTATTGAGAGACTAACAATCTTGATATGTAGACACTTACCAGATGTAAAAGTCTTATGATTCACAGATTAATGGGGGAATGTTAACGAAGAGCATCACGTGTTACCCAGGCAGTTATTGTTTTAGGTGCTGCAGGTTACCTGGTTTTTATGACAAAAATCTTTCTAGTCAAACCAAGTGGGCAAAAGTAAATGAAGTTTAAAGCATTATTACATTTTCTATTCATCTTGCATGATGAGTGTTCCAGGAAGAAAATTGAACTATCTGTTCCTTACAATTTCAGGGAAAGTAGTGTATTGTGTGAGAACACCGCAAACTTGAATGGGATTTAAATTGACTGTTTACGCCAGCTTTGTGTTCCCACTGAATTGTGAAACCTCTTCTCCAATCCGGTGGGAGCGTAACTTCTCCAGCCATGTTTAAAATTACAGATGCGTTCTCTTTTACAAGTAATCCATATTGAAATTGTATTTCAGAAGAGAAATGAGACCATGAGATACAATTTAATGTTGATGCATAATGAAATAAAACCATACCATATCTTTAACGGCTCCTGAATCTCTAAGTGCAGATTTAGGAATTACATTGCATTTTGGTCTCAAAGCTGCTTGGAAATTGCTTAAATTCAGAGAAGATTTGCCAAGTAACTAGGAAAAATTATGGACTTCTGCATTAACATTATTCCTATTTGACTGTTATAATATAGCTGCGGTTCACGTGTTGAACTTTGAGCAACACTTCAGTGAGCATATGTGTAAAAATTCATTTTATCTGAGTCTTTTAAAGAAGTTTCTAGGATGTGGACTCCAGGGAACAGCTTTTGCATTGGCAAGGAGTTGTATTGCATGACCTAGCACACCTTCCTACTTCCAATGCCTCTGGTTCTTTTGTGTGAAGAAACTCATTGAAGTGGCGCAGCCATTAAAAAGGGATCGGGACTTGGTATGGGTTAGAAACTCATGAATGTCTCGAGGAACCGGGAAGACGTATGTGAAGA
The DNA here is from genome assembly GCA_011801015.1 of Ardeotis arabs. NCBI lineage: Eukaryota > Metazoa > Chordata > Aves > Otidiformes > Otididae > Ardeotis > Ardeotis arabs. Next base: position 17,442 of record JAAGAY010140179.1, read on the forward strand.
TGTGCTGGGTGTGTCTGAGATGGAGTTAATTTTCTTCATAGTGGCTTGTACAGTGCTGTGTTTTGGATTTGCAACCAAACCAGTGCTGACAACACATGGATCTGTGGGGAAAAGGGAGGAACGGCCATTGGCATCAGTTAGCTAAGAAGACTGGAGGATGATGATTAATTACCAAGTAATGAACAACAAGCAAAGTGCAACAGCTCCAAGTGTTTAGAAGGTAAGAGCATTACGGCAAAATTGTGAGTACTTTGGGACGTTTGGCAGGAAAACTTTCACTACGTGAACAGAGAAAGAGTCCCAGACAACTCCCAGACCAGAGTTATGATGAAACTCTTTACTATGGGTTAAAACCTCTGATTTACATATGCCATTTGCATAGAGCACTCTACCTTTACAAAGAGAAGAGAATGGGCCAGGAGAAACATCCCTATAGCAGAGAGAGGCTTCTAGCGGAAAGCTCTGCTCACCTGAGAAGCTGCTTCCCCATACTGAGGACAGGAGAAGGGGACCTTTGAGGCTTTTGGAAGCTCTGGGAGAAACATCTGGCCAAGAAAGCTCTCGGTCAAGGGGAGCAAGCTGCACGTGAAAGTTTACTGTACATATGGACTCCTGGAAATAGAGGTCTTGGACAGATGGACCTTCTTTTTGACCCACTGTAATAGCTCTAATGTTTTACACCTCCAGTGCACTTTCACAATAATATTTCTTTCTCTGATGTCCAGACTGGAAGTATCAGAGTATCTCATGGTCTTCAGCTCATTTAGATCACAGCTCTCTGTGCCCAGTTGCACATATAAGGCAGGTACCACAGCCACGATCACAGAGGAAGTTTGGGACAGGGAAGACTCGATCCCATCTCCCAAGATCTCTGGCCCAGTGAGTGTTTCTTTGTTCCAGGTGCGATTGAGTAAATTTAGCAGACTTGAAACAGGCTCATGAAGCAATATCTCCTGACCTCCAGGTCAGGGCAATTCCCTGGATGTGGATGTTTTCATTCCGAGTCAAGCAACGAGAAGACATGACATGTGGATATGAGGTTTCTGCAGATACATTAATTTTTCAGAGATGCCTTAGCCCTTCTGAATCCTACACTGTGCTTTTATTAAATGGGAAATTAAATAAATTTCTTACAAGTGGAACAAAACTTTGTGTTTGAATTCAGACAATATTGCCAAATATTCTGCATCCTCAATTTTGAGGTCAAACCATAATTTTTATGTATCCTATGAAAGTTACTTGTGAGTCAGTAACCAACGTGGAAGATCACTCCCAGCATCTCATTGCTAATGTCTGGCTGCTCTGTGCAGCTCTCCTGACAGCGAGAGGACACGAGTGCTGTTGAACTGGTCAGTCAATCTGCTGGAGTGGAGCACATCAGCAGCACCACCCTTCTTAATCGGGTCCTGCAGCTCCACTGACACAGAGCAGACCCCAAATCCTTTATTCATGAGAAGCTGTGATTGAATTTTGCGAGAGGGATGAGTGAGGACAGCAGCTAGTGGGTAGATAATGACGTGTACACTCATGACTTACGAGTGGTAAAATAAGCAGAAGAACATTTTTCTAACACGACCACAAATAATAATGCCTTTTACAGCACCCAGTGAGAGGTGGCTTCAGACCCAGGGGCTGGAAATGCTCCCACCGTCTGATAAACGAGGGGAGGTAGCATTACTCTTACTGCTGTCAAATTTAATGTAAAGCTACACTGGAGCCCACCGCTGCTTTCCGTCCCCTCCTCTGTGCCCCCTCCTCTCGGAGGAGGAGCGAGAGTCCTATTGCGGCGTAAGATGCACTCGTTCATCGCTCGGTGCATTTCTGGAAAGCGTTCCGGCACTGCGCTGATAAACGTGCCATGAGAAACGATAATGCGCAGCACAGAACGCGCTGTTATCGCTGTATTTGGTACGACACCCACGCTGCGGCGGCACTCATAACCCTCACGACCAGAAACTGAACACCGTTAGAGAGAGACAGATGGAAAAAGGGGAGAGGAGAATCTCCGTGGAGCTGTGGGTGAGGCCGGGTTGCTCAGTGGCCGGTCCCTGGGGCAGCGGGGACGCAGAGGTCACCCTGCGCGGCCGAGCCGGTCCGCAGCACGCGCGCGAGCTGAGCACCCCAAGACCCCGCGGCGCCGGGCCAGCCTGGAGCAAGCGCGGCCTCCCCTCCCGGCTGTTCACCCCGCCAGAGCTTCACCCCTGACCAGGGGCCAGCGCCTGCAGCGAGCCCGGGAAGGAGCACTGCCCTTTGGCCTGAGCGGCTCGATGCTACATGGGCCACACTGACATAAAATAAACCTTTCTTTTTGACGCCCTACTCACACTGCTTTTTTTTTTTTTTCCCCAAAGTTTAGGTGTTTTAGAAGTTCACATAAGCCATTTTTTCTGACAAGTGGCTTCTTTACAATGTTATCCTTTTTAAAAATTCTGCAATTGATTTTTGCATAGACTCTCATACCGGAACTTTTAAAAATGTCATTTCTAGCGTTACATGTTGGATTGAAAATGTTATTTAAATTCAGCTACATTTCATGTGCACATGGACATTTATTGTAAGAGTAGAAAGAAAACATTTTCTTGGAAATTTATACAAGTTATGAACATCATGTTTATATTTAATGGCTTTCTAGCATTGCATTGTGAGAAAACATTATAAATACGAGAAATAAAAAACATTTCTAAAGGTATTGTATAACCTTCTGGATTTATCTTCCTCTATTTACTCCCTGGCTCTGAGGGTCTATTAAGGTGGCAGCGATCTTGTCCTGAAGACAGCGTGTCATTTATTAGATCTGTGTTCGCTGCCTTCCTTTAAATGGGCTCAGAAGATCCACAAATGGGAAAAAACACAATAAAGCGAAACAACACAGACACAGTGGTTAATCTCAAAGTGATTTTTTTTCCCCAGGTTAATCCCCCCGCTTAGGCACAAACTATTCCCCTGAGGAAACCTGTCCCGCTTTGCTGCCGCGCTCGGCGGGCACAGCGCTCAGGAGGCACCGCAAAGGTCCCTCTCGCCTCCCTCCAGCAAGCACAGCCCTTCCGCCCCACGGCGCACGACCTAGGGTGGGATGGTCCCACAGGAACTTGATCTTGCACCTCTGGGAACACCAAAAAGGACAGTGGGGACACTGCCTTTGAGCCTCCTCCAGCAAAACTCTTCAACTTTTTTGTGACCTGGGTATGAGCAGCCTCTCAGTCCTTCAGCCTTTTTGCCTGCTCAGCAGTTTTCCATCTTTGTCCACCTTCTGTCTTTGCACCTGATTCTTGGGAGGGTAAATGACTCCTTCTGCACAAGTAATCAACACCAGGATGATGCAAACGCAGATTTTGGCAGTTATGACTCTGTTCTACCACACCAGTACCCAACAAGAGCCTTGGAACGATCTCTAGGCCACCTATGAGCTTCAGTCATAACAATTTGTAACTGATTAATGAGATTTTAGATTTGATGTAGCATCATATATCAAAGCTTTACGCAGATAAATTAAAGATCCTGCAGTATGCCTTATTATGGGATAGGAACATGTCCAACTCCAGTTTATGCCTGGTGGCTTGACACAGATGTGGACCAGGCGAAACAGGAGCTCATCAATCTCCTGGCAATAGCTGCGACACTCCCTAATTAATTACAGAGCATGTGGAGGCACGGATATGGCACAGGACGTACGCTAGGCCAGGAACGAAGCTCTGCCAGCATGGTCCTTGCTGCAAGCAAAGTGGATGTTTGCCATTAGCCTGAACTTCACATTAAAGATTGTTTCCTGCAAAAACATTTTAAGACAACACTTTCAACAATAGGACAGAGCTAAAAAGTAAATCAACAGGGTTTCTGGCAAGCCAGGAAGGGAGAGGATCTGTGCAACCTGGATGGCACATCAGAATCGGACTGCATTTTTTTCTGCAGTCCTAATTTTTTCTTCTTCTCATGCAAAACGTCAGTGAATTCTAGTGTTCAATTTACCATTTGTGAGCCCATCTCTGTCCACCGACCAGCCGGGAAGCATTGGCTGGTCCGTGTTTACAACAGCAGAGAGACGTGGTCCAGCAGGAAGGGGACCAGATGCTGCACCCCTGCCAGGATGGGCAGATGCAGGGAGGCAAGCAGGATTTCTCTGGGAGCAGAGGAGAAGCCATGGCTTTGTGGGACAGTGGTGCTGGCCGACGTGAACTCGGAGGGTCCATCGACACACAGCTCCATGAGCGCACACCATTCCCACCACTGTGCCTGTATCTGATGTAAACTGGGGATGTACTTCATCGGAGCTTTGTCTGGAGGAAAGAGGGCACTCGTAGGAGGCCAGAGGCAGCTGGCTGCAGGGTGGAGTTGCTGGGGATCCAGCCTTTGCTCTCAGCCATTCCCACACCACGGACCAGCTCCTATTAATTTCACTTTCCAGATGTTGTGATTGATTTGGTGACAGGACATACAGAGTTTCCTCCCTTCTTCCCGTAAGCTGCTGCTCTGCAGGGCTTGCGCTCTGATCGCAGTCGGCTGCATCTTTCGAATCAATAATGCAGTCATGGCGTGTGAGCGTAGGGAACTTTCCCCACCACATCCACACACAGCCAGCCATCATCGTTAGTACTGCCAAGCAAAGCCAGTGCAGCTTGTCCCCCAGTCCCCCAGTCCCTGCCAGATTGTCTGCTTTTCCCATTACCTGCCCCATCATTTTCGTAGTGTTTCTTAGAGTTACATTCAGTGTTTGATTTATTTGCTGTTTGTTTAATAACAAATGATTATGTGTCCACTCCCGGTGATTTATAACGATGAATCACCTTCTCCCTGAAAATCCTCGCATGGTGTGTGCAGCCCTCCACATTTATAAATCTGAAATGTTATTCTGGGCTTGGCAGGCCAGCTCCTGGTTGTCAAGCCACAGCCGTGGACGTCAGAAAACCCAGCAAGAGAATACATAAACGATGTGGGCTTTACTAATCGGGGAGTCTGCCAGAGGACCTGAGGTGACCGGGTGAATCAGCACCAGCAAGGTGACAGTTGATCCATCCCTCTGCTAGAAGACACAGTTTGCATTCAGAAGCCTTTGAAGGTTCTCCTCTCTTAACACTGGTACCTCTGCAGCCTTTCTCTTTCCTTCTGTCCAGGTGGCACAGGGACCCTTTCTGCACCTCTAATCCAAGAAATGCCTGGGGGCCTGTCCCGGTTCGGGCTAGGACAGGGTTAATTCTCACCAGAGCTGGGAGAGGAGCTTGGGCGAGCTGGGGCTGGGGACACAGCTGGGATAGGTTACTCATTAGCCCACAGCTGGGACAGCTCATTACCCAAATGAGCCCCAGGGCTGGTCCATCCCAGGGCCATCCTGCTCAGGGGATAAAGTGGGGCTGGGGCTGAGGGGCAGGTTTGGCTGCTGGGGAGGGAGCTGGGCACCAGGCTTCCCCCTGAGCTGTGGTATGGTGAGTTGTGTGCTTATGGAGATTCTGTTATTTATTGGTTTGGTTTTTTTCCTATCTGTTTTCTTTTCTTCTGTTGTTCTCTTAAATGGCTTTTATCCCAATCTATGAGTTTTGCCTTCTTTCCTGATTCTCCTCCCTGTTCCACTGTGGGGGGTGAGTGAGCGACTGTGTGGTATTTTAGCTGCAGAGTGGGGCTAAACTATGACAGGACCAAAGAGTTTGATTACATCAATGCAGCCTTTATTTCCAGTATCTTTATGCTGTTCCTACTTGGGCTGCTTCATCTGCTTGCATGATCCTACTACAGATGATTCCTAATGTGTATCATCTCCGTAGAAAAATCTGATAGGTCTCACAGTAAACACAGCTGGGCACCTCTGTTTTTCTGAAAGTCTGGCACTGCTGGGCAAATGGCAGCAACAGCAAACCCAGCACCTGCCTGGAGAATCACGCTGCCCCAGCCCAGACCAGTGTGGGTGTTGGTGACCACCCTCCGAGGTGTCCGTGTACTGGCTGGGCCGGTGCTGCCCTGCAGCAGAGCCACACGTGGCTGTGCTGTGCGGGATGCCAAGTGTCGAGGCTTTCGTTGTACATGGGGCCCTGCTCCCAGTGCCCACAGCTGCACCAGGCAGGGCAACAACTCCAGTCTTCCCTTTTCTCAGCTAATGTGAATGTTAATGTGTCCCTGAAAGGCATAATGCATCAGCTTTATTCCAACTGGTAAACAAAGGCACAGTTGTTAGAGATTCGAGTTGCTTTTTTTCCTCCTGGCTTGAAGCGTTAGCAGAGTGTTTGAAAAGCGTGTTTAATCCAGCCAGCACACAGTCTCGAGAGAACCAAGGCTTCGGCTTTAATTCTGCGCCGATGCTTGCCTGAGCCCGTAAAGCACCGAGACTTCTGACACAGCCCAGAGACCGGAGCTTTGATATTTGAAAAGTGTTTGCAGGGCGAACCAGGGGTGAAACGATTAACCAGCCCGCAGACCCAAGGCAGAACAAGCCGTGCTGTGACCCTCGCTGCCTGGTGAAGCCGAGGTGCTGACACGCGGCCCTGCGAGTGTGCTGGTGTGGGAGGCGGGGCACTGGGTCGCCAGTGGTGCTGGCACATGGCCACTGGTTCCCCCGGCAGATCTCCTCTGTGTTTCTGTGAAGTTCCATGCTGAATGGCATCCCTTCTTTCATCTTGGAAAATATAAACATCTGGGGAATAGTTAATTACTGGCACTGGTAATGAATTAGCCCTATGCATTACTTTTCATTTTGGGTGGAACTGGGATGATAAATGGTACGTTTGAACCTACAAATCCGTTACAACTAATAGAATTGTAAACGCGCTCTCTGTCTATTATTCTGTACCCAATGTCCTACTCACAAACAGCACCTAAACCTAATTTATTTTCACCACGGTGGCAATTTTTACTATTGGAGCAGTCACGAGTGTCCAGGCTTATTACAGCATCCTTTTTAATTTACATTTACTTTTATTTGTGTGCTAGTTAAAATGCTTGCTATATTCTTTGGAAAAAAACCACCATTCTAAATCACGTTTTATCTGAGGATTTGTAGCAGCTATTTTAATTACAAGTTCTCATGATAACGCCTGTAGAGCAGTGGTCCTTGCATCACCCTTATGCCAGTGCTGTCAGCAGAAGGAAGGAACAGGTCCAAGTATATTTGGAGTAGGCTCAAAATTAGCAAGAACAGCATGGGATGAGAGTGTGGGTAACTCAAGGGGAGAGAAATGCAATTTGGAAAGGAAAACACAGTGACGGTGCGGAGAGAAGGCAGGGTTATAGCAAAGAGCCAACACAGAAGAGGAAGGAATCAGAGATGCTTAGACTGGAAGGCTCTGGGATGACAGACCCTCTGGGACCTGGATGGGCTCTGGTAGACTGCAGCTGAAATCCATTTCTGTGGCATTAATCACTTTCTTTAACTGTTACAAAAAATCAGGTTGTCATCAGTAGCCTGCCCTGAATATTATTGCTGACAGCTTTTCCTACAACTTCCCCTGAAAGCCCAGAGTGAAGTCACACTCCCTCTTCCACACAAACCGGAGCTGTAGTGTTTATTACCCAAGTCATACTGGATTAATTTCTTGTCATGTCTCGTTAGAAATTCGTCTTTAACCAAGGCTTGTTATTTCCCCTGACTCAGTTTTAGTGCTGGAGATTTACACGATGCTGTTCCTGCTTTATTTCTGTTTTAAGGCTAAAAAGACTCATATACTTAAATATGACTTGCTAATTCCACAGAATAATAAATATCTGTGAAGAATGCTGAATATCCTTGCTGGGTTGATTTTTGAACACATTAGCGCTGGCTAACATATGTTTAGCCACCGTGGCTCTCTGAGAGGCTAAAATGACTTCCCTTCGGTCGCTGTTTTTATGGCTGGCATCGCGGTGTGATCACCACTCCACCTCCCCGGCCCCTCACAGATAAATGTGCAAAACCTCAGGTTGAAGAATTCCTGAAAAATGAGAACAACATTGCACAATGGATAAAAACACAGAAAAAAAAATGTTTTGTGCTGTTAGTGATTGCGCTTCAGGAGGAAATATGAGGCTGAGGCAGAGGAGATGGATATTCTGGGGACCAAAGATAAAGGCTGCGGCGTGGGGATTGCAGCCATTGGCATTCCAGGCAGCCGCGCGCTCTGCTCCGGATCCCAGGCCGCGTGCTGAACCCTTCCTGCAGCACAACACTGGCCCTATTAACCTCCTCTCTGCTACGGAAATGTCACTCGCAATTGAAATTCAGAGGGAAGATGACACATCACCTGTTATTCCTTAGCGTTCCGGAAACGTGTTTGTGTCAAAGATCAAGTATTCCATGGTAAAACTATTTCTTAGAGATAATGTTTCCCCGAGGAATAGTTAGACCAGAGGTTTTTAATGGAAACATATTTATAATAACAAAAAACTTGCCTGCTGGTTTTTAACATCACAGCAGAGGTGGGAAGAAAGAGAAGAAAGTGTTGATGTGTTAAAAGAAGGACATGCACAGCCAGCTTTTGGTCTGGAAGAGAACTGCAGTCACACAGATGAGAAGGAAGAACTACTTTATTTTTAGGAAGCCCACCCTGACAAGCTGATCCTGAGAATATATTTTTGGGGAATTATGTCATAATTTTAATTCTATGGAGGGAAATGATTATAAGGTGATTGTTAATTCAGATTCAGACCTGAACTTGGAGCTGATGTCTCTGAATAAAAATGATTAACATTGAAATTGGTCCAATACCACCTCCTGCTCACCAGCACATGTGGTGGACCAAGCTGGAGGTTTACTGGTCCTGGTGTGGCACACATGGGGACTCTGCTTCTACTGCCTGCAGCTTTCTGAGTGGGGGCAAGGTGGGCACGGTGAGCCCGGCGTGGGGGGGATGATCTGGTGTGCCTGGGCACAGTGAGGTGGCAGCGTCCCTGCCCAGCCAGGGAACATGGAAGGCAGGGCTCAGCAGTCCAGACTGGGATGAGGAAATCAAATGAAAAAGTATCTTTTTGTTTATCATCTAATTTTCCTGAGGAGCCTTTGTTTTGTTGGATGCTAAGTGGTGTTGATACTGGCAGGGCTGTACTTTGTCCTCTGTGACAGACAGATCTCTCCCAGTACAGAGCACATTCTTGCTCCCAGTCGATAAGAAAGCAGCTGGCGGTGGCACAGAAAGGCCCCTGGGTCTACCCGGGCTCGCAGGAACAGCCCACATCCCACCGAGCAGCAGGCTGGAGAGGGTCCAGAGGAGGCCACAGAGATGATGAGAGGGCTGGAGCACCTCTCCTGTGAGGACAGGCTGAGAGAGCTGGGGCTGTTCAGCCTGGAGAAGAGGAGGCTCTGGGGAGACCTTAGAGCGGCCTCCCAGTGCCTAAAGGGGGCTGCAGGAAAGATGGGGAGAGACTCTTCAGCAGGGCCTGGTGTGACAGGATGAGGGGTGATGGTTTCAAAATAAAGGGATGCAGATTCAGACTTGACATAAGGAAGAAATGTTTTACACTGAGGGTGGTGGAACCCTGGCCCAGGCTGCCCAGAGAGGTGGTGGATGCCCCATCCTTGGAAATGTTCAAGGCCAGGTTGGACAGGGCTCTAAGCAACCTGATCTGGTTGGAGATGTCCCTGCTCCATGCAGGCAGAGGCAGCAAACTCACAGAGCAGAGCGGCTCTGCCACAAGCTGTGTGTCCTGGCAGTAGAACCCTAGAATAGCGTCATGCAAGGGTTTGGGTGGGAAGGGACCTTTAAAGGTCACCTCATCCAACCCTCTGGGAGTGCAAAGCTCCCACAGCTCCATGAGCTGACAGCTTCTGGGGGGACAAAGGTGGTGCAAACTGGCCTCCAAAAGTCACCTTCCTCCCTCCCATTCGATTGCCATCAGCTTTTGATTTAACCCCCTGTACTACAGAGTGATTAGCTGCATCAGAGGAGCGTGTATGCGGTGTAGAGCAAGGTGGGCACTAACAGGCCAGGCATCTCATTTCCGATAGCAGTTGTAACCCTGCTGCGGAGTGACGCTGAGCAAAGCCAGCCAACAGGGGAAAAGCACTTGGGGCCCAGCCGTGCATCTCAAGGAGCTGCAGGAAATGCTACAGCTTTCCCTGCTTGCTTCTGTCAAAAAAGACACTTTTTTTTTTTTTCCATCTTTGAAGAATTCAGAATTTGCATGCATTGACATGGAGCCACCCTCTTCAGGGCTGGACCTTTCCCTGATGCTGTTGCCTGTAGCATCCCTGACTGTGATACGGGTGATGAAATGGTGAAAGTCTCCAGAATCATCTGTGCTGCTGGTGAAAACCACTTGTTCTCCATTGGTAAATAATATAAATTAAGCCAGTCCCTTAGCAGCTCACAGGAATGCACACAGCTACTCAGGAAGCGTTGGCATTTCAAGTTTATTTAAATTTTTGTAGATTCAGAAGTGAATGGTATTCCTCCAGCTTTTGAAGTGTGATTTCTCCCTTCCTTTCTTTTCCCAAGTTCAGTAAAAGAAATATCTCAAAGGGTTTTCCTCATAAAATTTTTTTGTTTCCTTTCCCCTCCCCCCCTCAATTTGAAGTAATTAAAACTGAATCAATACCAGGAAAAAAAAAAACACGAATAAATAAAAGAAAAAAAAAATCCTGTTATTGGGCAGAACTATAAATCCTAATGGGAATGGAGTAGAATGGGAAGAAATCAAAAGGAACACAAATTCCACATTTGCCTTTGGTTCATTTTCGCAAATGGAAAAAAAGCTCAGGTTGGAATTGCAGCCGCAGCCCCTGCCTGGTTTTCCAGCGGATACACCCGTCGGAGCCAGTCTGCGATGGAGGTTTCAGCGGAGGACAAACCCGAGTGCAGCAGGCAGCTGCAGGCCATTTCCTGGGCTCTGCGGGATGCAGATGATGCCCAAAGGACCACACTTGCCATCCCTTTGCCCTCATCCCATCGATCCACGCAATTCCCCTGTTCACAGTGTCCCTGCTGTCTCTGGCCAGCAGCAGGGCCGTTTTGCAGGTACAATGTCTTTGGGAAAGACCCTTTCTTTTCCTAACTGTTGCCACGGGCACATGGAAACACATCAGAGTGCAGGTCCCCACTCATCCTTGTTCCTGGGATGCAGTGATGGGCACGTGGACAAACCCCGTCTCCATCAGCAGGGACTGTTGGATTAGGGAGGGTTTAGGGACGGGGGTGAGAACCTGTGTATACGTGCCGGGCTCTGGAGCATCCCACCAGCAACCCTCTGTTTGTTCAAACATCCAGCTGGGAAGTTTGACCTGAGCTCAGGCTCCTAGTTAAAGTCTGCCCTCCGTTTGTGGCATGTTTTATCACTTCACTGTCATTTCTCCAAAAAGATAGACTTTCATTCCTATTACCCTAAAAGAGGTCATCATCGCTAAACCCAATAAACCAGAACAGGCACTTTGACTCCATGCGATACATACTTTGAAGCCTGTACACTATTTCACTAATAGTTTCTTAAGCCTGTACACTGTTTCACTGGACTGCGGGGCTCTCCGGCGTGCTCACTCCACGCGTACGGGGTTTCTATGCTGGTTAGAGATCTGCACGTGGAGGGCTGCTGCCTGCTCTGAGACCAAACCAAGGGTTACCTCTCCAGAAACACACAGCCCACACCGCTCTGAGGAATCACAGCGTTTTTAAGGAACACGCACAGCAAACTCTGGGCACACAGCTTGCCTTTGTGCTTGCAAACTGAAAGTCCTGGGACCAGGCTACAAACCCTCTTGCCCTCTGCACTGTCAGCGGGGCTTTTCCTTTGCCCTGATCCCAATCCCAAACCATGCCTGGGGTTTCTGGAACAGTGCTAGCTGGCACGTGCCAAACTCAGGCTGGGGACCCATACCAGGAAAGCAATTAATTGTTTTAACAGAAAACAATTATTTTTACTTTGGACTTTCACAAGTGTTTTGTTTGATGGGGCAACTGAGGTGCATACCGGTTTAAGATTCATAACATTTGTGCAAAATAGCATCACGTCCATAACCATGGCAGTATTCAATCTGTTATACGCACAGGTCAGCTGTATAACTTCACGTCTACTTGGCTTGCATTGAACACGTGGTGACCGTTTGAAGAAAGGATATGAAATATTTGAAATTACTGCTGTCGGGAAATTAATGACACGTTTTCCTATACCATTTCAGCAGCTATGTGACTTCTGTTCTACATTTCACTCATAAAGGTTCTTGAATTTAACAGCAAAAAAAAAAGGCAGAACAGGTAATGTAGGGATGAAGGTGATTGTATTAATCTGATTTAGGATAATCATCTAAGAGAAAGGGAATAAACTGTGAGACACAGAGCCTTTAATTCTGCAGCATGATTTTGTTATTGCCTACTGAAATTGGCTTCTTCTCAGTAACTTTAGCCCTTAGAAAGTTTGAACAGATGGCATATCTTGCTCTAACTGTACATCTAATTTAGTTTGCATGACTTTTTGATTATGTATATTTGAATTAATGGGCTTCTCTGTGTTTGTTGCATCATCAGGTTAATGGTGTTTAAAAGATGGTCGTATGTATCAATTCTCCGTTGGTCAAGAGTCCAAAGTAAATGAAACTTACTACGAAAAAATGGTGCTGAACAGTGAAATAACTCCACTAGGGATAGACAGAGTTATCCTTGCTAAATTAGGCACAACTGTACCAAAGGAAGTCAATGGTGACTGGAGGAGTGATTAATCACTGTATCATATATGTCGTTATTGCATCAATATGATAGGAAATCAACGCTCTTTGAATCCTTAGAAAAAAATCTGAAGTCAGATATTGGTTTTTAGGTGTTACAGAAATAAGGAGTCTACCTTCTTGTTTTCCTTTTGAAGATAAGATTCTTAGACAAGAAGTCCTTTATCCATCATGTGCAAGGACTTCAGCTTCGGCTGCAAGTATATTTTCTGGCTCCCATGGCTTTGAAATGAGGATGGTATAAAATACTGACATGCAGCATGGGAATACTTGAAGCTTTTTGCATCTTCCCAAGGTCCAAATGCTCTGTTTATTTGCTAGAGTTGGTCAGACTGCAAAATGCTGTTCCTGAACATCTGCTCCAGCCCAGGCAGCTGTTGTGTTTGAGCCTGCCCATCTCTTGTCCTGTGCCGCAGTCACAAACAGCCATAAAACCAGGTCTGTCTTCCCAGAAGTGCCTCAGGACGGGATTATTCGTATGCAAATGCCCATCCATATCTGCATGCAAACAAGGCGTTTTGTCGTTAATGAGTGTTCTTTTATGTTATTTTTGCTGCAACTTAGACGCAGGGTTGAAGAAACACAGCCGTGTGCCTAAGTACATATCAACAGCAGTGAGCAGTTTGTGTAGCCCGAACAGCTGTCAGGAGCAAATTTCATTCAACTGCTTGATTTTTGTTGTTTTTTCCCCAGGTTTTTAAGGCTGTTTTATCTCTCTACATTTCTACATATGTCACAGAGAATTTCAATCAGTCATCTCACAATGGTTATGCAGTAACACGTTTAACTGACACAAAAATTCTCCGTTCACAGGGTCCACGGGCCCAGAGCTTTCACAGTTTGAGATATTTGAGGGGGCAGGTTATTTCATTTTATGTGGCAAAAAAAAAAAAAAAAGGAAAGATTCTTTCTTTCCTTTTTGGCCAGTCTGGCACCATTCCTTTAGCGAAGCAGAGACCTATAGGTCAGTGACACCACAGCCCAGAAGAAGCATTTAAAGGTTAAAGGTTTCAAGGAGCCTTTCAATTATTGAAGCTTTCTCTCTCTTCAGTAGACAGCTGAGAGCTGCCGTCTAAGAACTGCGTCTCGCACAGGAGTCCTGGTGCTCTGCAGCCCGCTGCGTCCCACCAGCTCGCTCGGCAGCACTCCTGCCTGCTCATCCTCTCCCAGAGAATTGGGGTTTGGCTGGGGAGCAGGAAGCCTTTGTGGATCAGGGCCAGGTTGGACGGGGCTCTCAGAACCTGATCTGGTTGGAGATGTCCCTGCTCCTTGCCAGAGGGGTTGAACTGGATGGCGTTTGAAGGTCCCTTCCCACCCAAATTGTCCTGTGATTCTATCAGCATCCTCTGACCAGGTGAAATTTTGTCATAAAAAAACCTATCCAATGTTCCTGTGCCCTGCTCCTAAAGTACTCTGTGGCATCACCCTCATAGTGTTCTACCACCCTCCTTTTGTGCCTTTGGCAATTTGATCACCAAACACCTTGTGTCCTCTGTGGATAGAGAACAGAGGGATTGCTTTAGTCCTCTTTGGGTAACGCTGCCAGAAGCGAGGACCCCTCGCTCATCCTCGTGTGCTGGCTCTTGAGGCCCTTACCAGCCGAGGTGGAGGCTGGGAAGAGAGAAACACTTGGGAACGTAGAACAAATCTGCAAATTCTCCAGTGTAACTGGACAGATTTCCCACGTTTGCCTTGGAAAGTTCAAAAAAGCCATTAGCTTTTTTTTTTTCCCAATAAAAAGCTGTTAATTTTCTTTCAAAAGGTTAAACTCTAAATGGGGAAAAAAGGTTTGAAATATTTCCAGATGCTGGGTCTGCTCTGTAACCCTGTAGCCTGGAGAAATGTCGCAGATCAGAAATGTTTCTTCAGTTCGTTTTGAATAAAAGCAGAATGGTAGCACTCTGATTTTACCTGCAATATACCACGGGCTTTCTGAGACAGCTTTTTCGCAGATACTATACAAATTCCAGATTTGTGCACATTACTATCAAAGTTTTACAGACATTGTCTAACAAATAAAAGTAGCAAGGACAAAATAATAAAAATAAGCTATAACAAGTAATTACTGTTTCCATAAAATTAGCCTTTCAATGTGAATTAGCTAAAGATTTAATTTTAGAACAACATCTCCTATAAATAAGGCGAAAATTGGGATATAGCTAACAGTGACTCTGCACTACTTTTCTTTCTTATTTTGCATTAAAAAAAAAAAATCAGTGTTTCTTAGAATTTAAACAGCAATGTGTGTTATGGACAGAGACATTGCAATGACTCTGTGGACTGGACCACCATCGCGAAGGTGCTGGAGGAAGGCACCCAGTTTGCCGTGGGTGGTTTTCACAGGTCGTCCTCCCACAGAGCCGTGGGTGCTGCAGGACTGAGGGGTGTCTCTGGGCACCTTCCCAGCCCCTGGCATGTCTTCTGTAGGGTGGCCAACCCCAGCACCCAGGCAGGGCCACCAAGACCACCAGCACCACAGGGGCTCTGGCTCCCCTGAGAAACGCCCCGAGGGCAGGACTCTGCCTCTGGAAGCTGCCTCTGACGGCTCAGACAGTCCCGACGAACATCTGCTCATGAGTGCCAGGAAATTCCACTTCTCCATGGACATCGATAATTGCAATTCCTTCTTGAAAGCTTTATCAACATACTTTTCTAATAATACCACTTAAAACAGGCCAAAAAAGACAGTCCTGTGCACATCACGTTTGACATCATTTGTCACAGGTGTGATAGGATCCATTCCAACTTTTCTCTCCTAAATACGACATCTCCAAATTGGTAGGATTTCTTTCAGCCAGGTAAATCTCAACGAAGCTCCAGGATTATCTTCTCATTATGCAGGAGATTTCCATCAGCTCAGTGAAAGCACTACAGAATTAGAAATTTTGCTCTTGACGTTTGTCCCGAGGCTGCTGCTCGGAGCTGCCTGGCAATGCAGTGGTTGGCTGAGCGGCAGCAGGAGCATCCCTCCGGTGGGGGGGGGGGGGGGGCTGACGGGAAGGCTGCCTTTGGTGCTGTATGCTCAGGGAAACCATGGGGGTTTCGGATACAGGGAGAGGGAATTTCTCTACTGTTTCAAACTGCTCGCTTGGGTATTCCATGGGATATGGCTCTTTGTAAGTCTCCTGCACATAAAACAGACAGATACATAATTACATAGCTGGGTAGATTGGACTAGATGACCTTTAAAGGTCCCTTCCAACCCAAACTATTCTGTGATTCTAAGCACACAGCTAGACAGACAGGCAGATGATAAAACAGCTGAGTTGCACAGTCCTACTCTTTTATCTACAAGGAATCAATATCTATAAATTGACCTATCGCAACCCGATGAGTTCAATAATTTTCCTTCCTGTTTCCATCAAACAATAGCCAAAGAAACACTTCTTTTCTTTTTTTTTCCAGAAAATATATGAAAAAGATTCCATACCTGCTTACCCCAGGAACCACGGAGTGCAGGAACTTTGAACGGTTTTACCTGCCTCGTTCACAGTGGCAGTTAAACCACGCCTCATTAACGTCGGTTAACTTGGGAGCAGTATTGGATACCCTTTCTCTTTAGGAAGTTTACAGCAATATACACGTACATACGCACACAAATATGAGGGAGAGGTGGGCAGGTTACCCTTTTATTCAATCCCCTGTGTTTACAGGGTCTCACCGTTTGGCTGAAGCAGGGAATGCTGCACCTGACCAGGTGTTTCCTCAAACAGCTCTCAGTCCCAGCAACTCCTGTCTGTCGTTCGCTCCTTTGTTAGCCTTTGTGGTTAGCTTTCTACCCTTATGCTAGCTTGACTATCCTAATAAATATAAGCAACAGAGCCTAGGTCTTTCCTGTATGGCCCGAAAGTGATGGAGTAAAGTTAACTGTATGTTTTTGTTGGTCTTTCTCAGTGTTTAGCAGTGGGTATCTGTTGCTCTCCATCTAGAAGAGGAGTAGTGGTGCCACTGCACAATTATTTTATTGCCAGATGAGAAGGTGTCCATAGGATAAAGCATCCCATCAATAACTCAGCACAGACGCCATGTGCACTGAACGCATGAAGGACGTTGTGGTGCCGGGTGGGCACACGCAGGAGCAGATCTTTGAGCAGCATGTGCCGGTCCTGCCATCAGAGCCAGGCTGCTCACCGGGCACCGCGGCCCCGTCGCCATCCAGCCCCCAGCATCACCACTGCAGCTGTGCTGCACTCACCCCTTCAAAAGTACTGGTTAAAAAAATGGGCCAGGAAGAGCAAAACCCCACCTTTGTGGGTGCCGTTGATCGGCGGGCTGGCTGGCACCTGGAGCTGCGGGGCTGCACTGACCGAATTATCTTGCCTTAAAGCATTTTTGCATTTTGATGCTAATGAATTATGAAACCCATAATTAGTCTCTATCATTCATCATTAAGTCTGTCATTTAGCCTTTAAATGGAAAGGTTCTATTTGTTGTATATGCTATTAACGTAATGAGTATTTATCTTTATTTGATTATAATTATCTTATCTGGAAGGTGCCCCTCTGTTAAGGCACTTGGGAAGCTACATACGCAATCAAGAAGAGCATGAACTTGCAAATCCTGAAAGCAAATCATGGAAGAGTAGATAACAGCAGAAGTGGGAAATTGCTTCAGAAAAAGAAGCTTACAATGTAGAAATATGAAGAAAGTTGGTCAGTAGTTGCAGGGTTGCACGGATCAGCGGGCCGGGATGGCAGCCGCGTGCCGCAGAAACCCGGCTGCGGGGTCACCGCCGCAGGCAGAATCTGAGACCAGGAGTCTGATTTATGCGCACCCCCTGTACAACTGAAACCTACGCTGTACCGCTTCCGATTTCCTCCACCGCAGTAATAAACCCGAGAAAATGTCTTGAAAAGTGTACAATAAAACTCTGCTTTCAATTTGGGTGTGTTTGCCTTGGAGGGGGAAGGAAGGAGGAGTTCCGGCTGGAAAGGATTTCACCCCGTCCTTTCCTAAGCGGGCAGTTTCAGCTCCAGGCGATGCTGCGGAGCTGCCGTTTCCCCCGGTGTTTTCCCAGCCCTCTGGCAGGGCTGCTCCGGGCAAGGGTGGGCAGCGGGTGCTTCCCACAGCTGGGCCAGGCTCCCACTGCTCTCTGGGAGGAAGCAGGGCACCGCAGGAGCTCGCCAGCAACGCTCCCAGAAGTGGTTATGCTGAGTTTGTGCTGCCGCTGTCTCACAATTTTTACAGTATCCTTTCTGTATCATTTTGCTAGCAGCTTGTCCGCCTTACAGCAAAACCATTCCCTCTGCCCACCCCCCCAAAATGTCTATGGGGAAAGGGAAAAAACCCCAACAGTCCCAAAACCGGACAGTCTATTGCAAGTCTTGAGATGAGATGAGATGGGAGCAGCGTGACCCATAACCGGGGGCTTTGGCACGCTGCAGTCACTGCCGTGGTGTCCTGTAAGAAGAAACTGCCCGGCCGACACAACCTTCGCCTGATGACAGAGCACTTGATTGCAGCTCTTGTCCTGTATCACGCTTGACAGGCTGTGTTTAGAACAGGCTTATCATCTTAGAGAAAGATCTGTCCTGATTTAGCGATGCCAAGGGGCAGATTCTCCGACATCTCCATAGCAGTTTACCCTGTGTTTGATCCACCCTGCTGTTAAAAATGTGTCTGCAATTCTGAACTTGAATTTTGAATTGGTTCTCCTGCCTTTTCCTGCAGGAACCAAGTCCCCTAAACCTCTGCAAAGGCTTCTTTCTGGAAGCACTGAGGCATTTATTCCATGGCCGGTCAGAGTGGGTGTAGAGCACAGGCTTAGGAGAGGAGCCCTGGAACAGCGAGCTGTTTCCATCTTCTGAGGGCTATAATCCAACAGTATTCCTTTTTGGAGAGACATACTTCAGTAACAACACTGTCAGTCCTCCCTCCTGTATAACAGGAACATATTGCTTGCTTGAATTGAAAGATTTTTTTTTTTTCCTGACAACAGATCAGCAAGTAGGAGGAGATGTGAAATCCACTTCCGTAATTGCCATTTGCCTGGAGCCTTCCCGCACGCATGCTTGTGGGTAAACTCGGATGCCCCCGTTCCCTGTCAGCACAGATCAGCCTACAATCCCACTCCCCATGTACCCACAGCCTGGTCTCCAGCAATAATGGATGAGCGCCGGGCGGAAAGGAGCACCCGCAGCCGCCGGCCCCGGGAACGCAGCTCCTCCGTGCTGCGCGGGCTCTCGGCAGTCACCGTGTGCTGGGAGCAGGAACAACCAAAACCAGTGGTACTGTCAGCTCCTACAGACTTCAAAAGAAGTCCCTGTCAGAACAGCTGGAAAAGAGCCTTTGTGGGGGGATGCGGAACAATCGTAGTGAAGAAAGGGGAAGAATAGAAATGCCCATAAAAATTGGGAAAAAAATAGACTGTCCAATTTCCAGTCTTCTGACTTCTGGACAGTTAAATCGATAACCAATATAGGTCACTACCAGTGAAGAGGCTGAACCACACACAAAAATGAAAACCACAGATTAGTTAGAAAAAGAAAAAAATAAAGAAATGGCAGTTATATTGACATATCCCAGGTAAACCATGCTGGTAGTTTTGTCTCTGGAATTTGCAGTATTTTAATGGTTGAGTTTCAATACAACTGCATTTTATGAGGGGACGAAGTCTGAAGCTTGTGTTGATCAAAAACTTCCTTTGGCCGCCTGAGCTGCTGAGGCATGTGAGCAGCCACGAGACGGGCACAGGATGGGACAGAAGTGATGGGTTCACATCTCATGACCGCAGCTGGAGAGTTACAGTGTCTCCCGTGGCTTTCCCATAACACTGTAAGGAAACACAGGCTATTCCGTGTGTGACATCGGGCAAAAAGACTCCTCAAAAAGTACTTGGTGCTTTTTGATCACTATGGAAATGTTGGGTGTGATGGACCCTGGCTAGGCTGGGGACGAATTTTTAAACTTCCTTTACAGCCGTATCTTCTATCACACAACGCAGCAAAAGGCAACTAGTCCAGAAAAACAAACATGTAAATAAAAGCTGATGAACTTAGAGGAATTATGAGATGTGACAGCCAAGGTGAGGGGGCTTCCATGGCTGTGGGCACAGCTGTTCAAGCAGAAAAATCAATGGGTCATTAAGGTCAATAAAAATAGAGAGAATACTGAACAGGAAAGTAGCTTCATGTTTTCATTTTCCTGTTAATCAAAGTTTCGGGAACATAAAAAGCATTTGTAATTGATACAATCGAAGTGATCATTGAAATTAGTTCTACTGTGTTTCCTGGAAAGGGATATGCTTAAGAAAATGAATGTTACCAGTGAAAACAGAGGAAATAGCGGTGTGTGAAATCTTTCTTACATTTCTGTAGAGCTTACCTAGGAGACGGTAGATGAACGCTGGCTTCGCTCCCCAGGTTTCACACCAGACGGCTTTCAGCTTCAGGGAAAAAAAAAAAAAAAGAGAAGTTAAATAGAAATGTACATACATGTATATGTATTTATAGATGCATATGGCCAAGTACGTTCTTAATAGAAACATTCTGAAAAGTGGTCCATATTCTGCTAACATACATTTTAGTATTTTGCTACAGAAAGAGGTCTAATTGCATAACCTAATTAATTTTTACATTCCCGGTAGAAACTCTAAGACATATATTTAAAATTAACAACAAAAAGCCACCTTTACCCATGTCATACAGCATTACATTGCAAAGGAAAAAATGTCTAGATAGTATTTCAATAAAAGTAGGAATAAAATGAGAATGAATTTATCTACAATATTATAAGATAGATATTATTTTTTTCCATCAGAAAAAATATTTTAGGGATATATTCCCTAACTGGATATTAAAAATAATCATAACATAGGAGACAACTGGAGGAGAGTGCAGGATGTCTCAAAACACACTCTAAAATGGCTTTATATTTATGGCTTTGTATTATGTTTTGTACTTCTGTTTGTCAGCTTGTTTTCCTTTCCCCAAGCGCAAAAGAAAAACTGTTTATGGAAGACAAAGTATGAGACAGCTGAGCCCTAAGTATAAAAGAGACCAAACACATTAAATTCCCTTTTACAATGAATTCCATCATTACTGAAAATAAGTTCAGGTGCCTAAAAATAACGATATGATCATCAAAGGATGTATGGGGTTGGCTGACCATGGCCATCTTTACATCAGTACGTTCATCCAGACCGCAGGCAGCCCTGCTTCTGTAAGGTTTTACCTGGGTAGGAGCCTTTTGAAAAAACTTAAGAGTGAAATTAGAGATGCAAATCCTTTTTAAACTCAGACCCTCTGGGAACGGCTGTGCTGGCTTTGTGTTTGTGAAAAATCTAACTTCGGAGGCTTTAGCAGTAATCCAGATAACTAATTGCATCACAATTGTTGTGCAGAAAGTCGAATACAACGCGCAGGATTTAACTAAACAGATGCTTAAGAGGGTGCTTGAGCACCTGAGCATCCTTCTGTTTTCCCCCACTGAGTACAACAGAAAGCGCCAGATTAATTTCCATCATTGATCATTTTAAGTGTCCGTTTAACTAAGAGATGGTCAGATTTATTTGACAGTCCTGGGAAACTTCACTCAGCTGGGGGAAGATGAGCACGTGCTTTACAGGTGAGAACTTGGTAACTTCCAGAACCGCAAACTGCCAATGCTTGTGCCCGTTTTTTGCTTCTACCTTACTGACCCGTGCATCCTCCTGGTTTTTCCTTCCACCAGCGCCCCTACCCGTGTTGTTTGAGGTGAAAGAGAAGCCCCCTCCTCCATCATCTGGATACCAGCAGTAGATATTCAGCATAACTCCAGCAAACCCACTTTACACAGCTTTTTACAGAACTACGCATTTCCAAAGGACTAGTGTTCAGCAGTGTCTTCCTGTGGGACACATCCTAAGCGTCTGGGGAAGTTTTTACAAGCCTGGGGAAAGCTGAGCCTCTTTTTGTCCAAACCTTTCAGAAACGCCGGTGCGTGCGGCCAGGAGCTGGCGCTGGCAGCAGCCGGCTGCACTCAGCTGCGCTCAGCTGTGCGGTGCCGCAGGGCACTGCTGGGAGGATGTACGGTCAGATACGTATGTATTAAATAACTGCTGCTGCACAGGTAGTGCCGTGAGGTTGTCTAGATGTCCCATGGTGTGAGAAACCACAGTCAACAGTCCACTTGCCTCTGCATCGGGACTCTTTTCTCTTTTTTTTCCCCAATGCTATCTTGGCAGGACCAACCTCGTATTTTTCCCCAGTTTCCAGAAGTTCTTAGGCCCCCAACTCCGCAAAAGCTCCACACACAAAAGGAGGAATCCTTACGTACAAGGCTGAGTTACGATGCTGCCACTGCCCACTCCAGGTACCCTGCTGCTGGTAACTCAGTGCTCAAAACCAAAATAAGATAAAATAGCTGTCACCTTTGCAAATAACATAAAAAGTTCCAACAAACAGAATTTTTAAGTCACATTTACAAGGCACACCATTCAGATACAATAAAGGACACCGAAAAGAAATTATCTGAACTCTGAGGAGAGCGATTTAAACTCTGGAAAGGTGATGTCTCTGAAAGCGTGGTCAGAGCAGGCAGGAGCACGGTGCAAACACAAAGCAACCTGAAAGCTGAATGTAAACTACACAGAACCTGCTACACAGCTGCAAGAACAGGAACCATGAGAACAAAACTGGAGTTCTCTACCAGTCTTGCTAAACACGGCTGAATGTGTTTATACACAGAGATGTTGTATGGAGATCGTCTAAACGTCAGCGTTTCTGATCCCATACTGTAGCCCAGAGGGGGCTTTCTGATGGAAAACACCAGAAAACAAGCCACATAACTACTGCTCAGAAACACAGGAATGGGTCCCCCTTCAGAAAATACAGTCAATGCTGGGTTTGTAGGATGCTGGTTTTCCAGATAATCCCATTGCATGGTTGATCTTAAACTGTCAGAATCCATTTTATTTATTATCACATCTACATGCGCACTAATCCTCAGCCCTACATCTTCCAGTTGACTACTACAACGTTAGCTAATCTTTCCTCTATTTTTCATTCCATTCCCTTTTCATTCTTTTCAGGAGAGGAACAAACTATTAGCTTCTTTTTGCCTCAGAACTTCGTCATAGTAATGGGGAAAATGTCAGAAACACTGAAAAAAAAGAGGTGGTGAAAATGTCACACAAAAGGAAGAAGCTTTCATCCGGCGAGTTTCTCAAAAGATGCTATTTGACACTGAACTGCTTCATTTGTGGGCTGTCAGATTATAAAGCAGCGTTTTTCTCCAACAGAATGGCAGCAGGTAGTCAGGAGCGATGCCACACATACAAGTCATACAGCAGAGGCTTTTTGGGATCTGGAAATTAATAACTTGGCTGAAGAAACCTTGTCATTTGAGAAAAGGTTAGAGGCGAGAGTGATGGAAAATAATTACGGATAAAGGGAGGAAGGTGGTAACTGCTGCCGCAGCCTGGCCCGGGTGCCCTCGGGAGCTCAGGGACCGAGCCGTCCCACAGTCACGTCGGTAACCTGCATCCGACGGGAAGGAGAGGTCAGTTCTTCCCATGCGGGATCTGAAGTGGGTTGCACCGCCCCGTAACTGAAACGGCTGGCCCAAAGGGCTGCCCTTGAGGGTGGGAGGTTTTAAGTCACTTTGGGTAAAATTCAGCTTGCTGCTGAGCCGTCAGCAGGCGTTGCACAGCGTGACCGGTTCCGTGCGCTCCGTGGTGCATTAGCGCAGGGACCCTGCACACCAGCACCGCCCTACCTGGTAACAAACCTGGTCGTTTCAGTAAAACGCCCTGGTTCACTCAAGGAACAGCATTGACCTACCTACCTGAGACAAACAGCGTTGCTTTGCCAAAGTGAAGACCAAAACGATATCTCTGAAAGAAAAAATCATAAATGGCCATCCAAAGGGTCAGGGACACGCTGCTTGTTGCAGCGATACGGGACCCTGTTCCTCGCCCTGCTGCCCCCCAGATCTCCGCCTGCTTGTCCCTCAGATGGAGCTCCACAACGCCCAAACCAAAGCAAAACAAAAGGTGCTCCCTACAAAACAAGCACACAAGCAAACAAAACTCTTACCCGCTCCTCAAAAGCGCATCGACAACAGGAAGAGCCGTGCCGGCTGGACTTGCTGGAGTCAGGGAGGAGCCTGAAGCAGCAGGTGAGTGAACACGCCACATGAGAAACACTCCTGCTTGCTTTCTGAAGGTTTTGAAGATTTCTGAACAGCTCAGAGCTGAGGTTTCAGGTGGATGACAAGGCAACATTACTTTTTCCTCCAAAAAATTTTTTACACATATAATGTATATAAGAATGTATACAAGTTACTTTCTACAGACATTTTTCTATACTAGTTTAGACTAGTAGTTTGGGAGTGGGTGTTCACATTTGTCCTGGCATTAGAAATGTGGGCTAGAAAGGAAGACAATACAGTAGCTAGAGGGCTGGAATGCTTTAGAGGAACAGCAGATAAAGCTCACAACACTCTGGAGCTGTTCCTTTCATTCTTTTTAAGCCTACGGTATTCACTCTATTATTTTCATTTTATTTAAGTTGAAGTTGATTGATAAGAGACAAAAATACCCATGAGCTATAAAGAAATACTGAACGTTCTCACATACAGAAACCTGTGATTTCACTGAGATCCTGGGTCAAGCTGGGTCAGCCTGCAAATTTAACCTCTGTAACCCAGGGACTCCGTCTTTCCCTTACAGAAAATAATTGCTGTTGTGTTTGGCTACAAAGCAGATATCACCCTGTGTTTCATTTTGCCCTGCCAGGTGGCTCCAGCACAAGACTGGTTGGAGATGTCTGGTTGGAGAGGTCCCTGCTCCTGGCAGGGGGTTGGACTGGATGGGCTTTAACAGTCCCTTCCCACCCAAACCATCCTGTGATTCTGAGGCATACAGAATTTAAAAATCTCATTGCTAAGGGCTACAGATTCCATCGACATCTCCGCTGAAGCCTCCATTGGCTGGATTTCTGCCTGTAAAACATCCAAAAGCAGAGCGCTTCAGAGACTAGATTGAAAAATCTGACTGTCGCTCACCCCTGGTTATGTCCAACTTTCACCAAAAGGCGTTCTTGCCCCCCATCACCTTCCCCCACCTCCCTCGCTGGGTGCCCACCATCTGTGGTATGGGCACCGCAGGTGCTGCTCACCAGCCTCTGCCCTGGGCAGCCCCTGACAACAGCCCTTCGCTTTGGGAACAGGACCCTGCTAACTGAAGCAAATGAGAAGAAGAAACAGAAAAAAATATTAGAAGTGTTTTTCAGCAGCATAGATATTGTACGAAGATGCTAAAGATTAATGCAAACTTGTCCCCAAAAGAGAACCTGAAAGTATCACGGAAGAAGAATAAACCCAAATTCAGTGCTCCTGAAAGGCAAGAAGAGTATTACGAAGGCACTAACAACAGAAAGAGCTCTCAAATAGGGAAGTTTTGTCCAAACAATGAAAAGACAAAATACCACAAATTTTCACAAGCAAAATCATAACAGCACTACAAACAATTGGCTTAGGAGCTAACGGTGCAGCACACACTGAGAACGATTCTTTCTAATGCATGGAGGGCGGAAAGTTTCCCAAGAGCTGGTTGGACTGACAAGAGCCAAGGAAGATGGGGGAAAACTGAACGAATTCCGAACTGACTGCAGCACCCGCCTTATACCCAGGTTACCTGTCTTCATGGCAACCAGTTCCTGGCTGGGTGACAAACAGAGGGGGGTCCTGTAGCGAAGTGGAGGGGAGCACGTCTGTGCACAGGCACAGCGAGGTGGGCGGTCACGGGGAGGCGTGCCAATTTAACAGCCATGCGGAGTATCCCTATCTCTTCCACGTTTCCTGATCGGTAATCGGAAGAACGTGATTGACTTGCATGCATTATTTAACTACATTTATTGGATACTTTGCATTTTCAGCAAGAAAGAAACAGCTTGCGTGTTCCCAGACCAACAGACCTCCTCTGCTCTCTCCAGTTGTCTTAGAGGAGAGCTTTCCAACGACCGGGTATCCCTGGCACATTGCTGGCCCTTCCATCTTACGCTTTAACTCCTACCTCAGGACATGGAAAGAGCCGTAGAAAGATATGAAGACAACTAAAGCAGCTCATGGAAGGATAATAGAAGTTGAGCAGGAAATTGCTCACATATAAAATTCGCCATCTATCTCAGAAGACTTTCTCTCTACTCATCCAGAAGATTGAATCTGACAGCAAGCTTCACACTTAAGCTATTAAGCTGCTGGCTTTCATTTCCTTGCTAGAAGTGTATGGAAATCTATGGCTGGGGAAAGCTCAGAACAGGGAGAGCATTTTCTAGCTTCCCATCTGCGGAAGTGTAGCAGTCTAGTATGTGATCCGCCTCCATGTTCCTTTTTCTTTCATTTTTCCAGATAGTAAGGACATCCTGCGTCCCGGTCACCCCATCCCTGGCTCAACAGGGCCACTTGTCTGCCAGTGGGGTGAGAGCAGCAGTGATGCACAGGGAAACATCCTGGAGATGCTCTGGGATGTTGGGCTGGTTTGGCATGGTTTAATAGTTTCTACCACTGATCATCTGGAAGAAACAGAAAAATGTTCACGCATCCAGATCTTGCCCCTCCTGATTCACAGGGCTGGGACTCAGGAGGGTGCTGCACTTTTTACCTCCTGAACACTAACACATGGCTGCAGTTTCAAACCTGGTCTGCGTTCAGCAGAAGTGTTGGTGAGGAAGGGATGCTACCTGGGAATCCCCAAGCAGGATGGAAATGGAACGCAGCGCTGCGGATGTGACGCTGGGCCCTGTCAATGCCAGCACCAGCCGAGCACCAGCACACACCCCGTGTTCGAGTACAAGTACGCCAGAAATACCATGGTCTAAAAATGAGCTTCCATTTTTAAAGGAATAATCTCCAGACCTGTCTTTGCATTTTAAAAGTATTAACACGGTTACAAGGGGAGAAGGAAGAAGCAGAAAAATAATCTCAGAAGCAGTGACTGTAGCTCACAAAAACCTGAACCAGCGCTTCACCTTCCAGTCGCAGTTCTCCCAGCTAACAGGTCCAACCACAACTACAAGCTTCATCACAAGGGAAGACAATTTGTCTCTTACTCTTAATTTTCAGAGCAATGAGGTTCTGTAGGCTGCTCACTTCTGGAGGTTGCCCTGTACCCACACGAATCACGTCTGGCGAGAATGTGCCACAGGGAACCGTCCTTTGTAAGGGAAGGGAGACCCCGGACAAAGGCTTGCAGCAGGGCGAGCTTGTACTCATCGAGATGAGTTTTCAGTTAGCTCCTCTCTTCTGTTGGGTTTTCCTCCCTCCTTACACTTCCCTTTTTAGTTAAATATACAAAAATGATTACTGAAAATGAAAGAGATTTTTCCTGCATTATAGTGTGCAAAGTAACAATTGCATGTGGAAGTTTGGAAAATAGAAAATTAAGCAAACAGAATTCATAAGACATTCCCAAGTTTTACAAGTTAATCAGATAAATATCTCAGTCTCAAACCACAGTTACTAACTTTGGCTATTTGATTAACTTAATGGCCACGTACACATTAACATGATTTTATCCGGCTGTTTCATTGTTATTAGAAATATATTCCCGTTTCAAGAAAGAGGAAAAGTTCACGTCTGAAAAACATTACCAGCAGCGATTTGATACATTATGATTGCAAATAATACATAAGAATGTATTATTATACATTAATGTATACTAATACACCATAATACAGTAACACCGTAATCCAATATTGAGGTCATATCAGAAACACTTTAAATGACTAAAAAATTCATTAAAATTACTGGAGTTTCTACTTCCCAGCTGCCTGGTCCTGGCCCACGTTCAGAATCAATCGATTCTGGAGCTAGTCCATGTGTATACCTGCAGAATTTGGATGGGCGCTCTCTCCAAGATCTCTGCAGCAAGTTTTTTCTTCAGAAAAGTGAACATCTCCATCTCTCACCCCCCGTTCCAAGCAAGTTTCACTGACAGCACTTCGTGAACGCCTCATCTTTGTATATATATGTATATAAAATAGCCAAAACCCAGGCAGATTAGATTTTTGCTCGTACCTGAAGGGAGAAGCAGTAGTTATGAATACGAGAAAGCTCCTGACCTGCACCACAGAGTACTTCTGGCAGGGTTATATCCACAGACACTCAGCTTCTCACACACACACAGGCCAAATGTGATATCAGCTTTACACTACATACAGTGCTCGATGGCATTTTATGACAGCAAGTTTTTACACTGAGATGATTAAAAGAACAAAAAAAAAAAAGCCTTTTGAATGGCTAAAGATAAAATAGCCTAAATTTTTATTAAAGCTTTATTTTTTCTCATTTACTTGGATATTTTAACTGGCTTATAAAAAAGCATTAACACTAAAAAAATTAAACCAATTATCTCTTTGATAGCTGTTTCAATTAAAACTACAATAAAAAGGCACAATAATAAACCCTGCTTATATGAACTTACCGCTGTTGTCGCTTGCCTTCGGACAGCGGCGAAGGACGTTCAGACCATTTACAGTGGGTAATGCCCACCCATGAGCACAGCCCCTGCAGGCACCCCAGCCCCGTGGAGGAGCCGGGCCCCTGTGACACGGGATCAAGGCAGCAGCATCAGGCCCCGGGCCACTGCCCCAGAATGGATCAGGTTGGCCCACTCAGATGGATGCCTGGTCTTCTACTCTTCCAGTCTCGTATAGCGTATGCTTTTAATTTAAGCCTAAAACTGAAAAATTAGCTGGCCCAGTAGGTCAACTCGCAGCCATGTTACAGTTTCAGATCAGTTCTCCATGCCTTGAGTCCCGTATTTCTTTCCGTATGAAGAACCCCAAGAGCAGACAGGAGCCGGCCGTCGGGGTTGGCCGTAAGTGGATTGCGCACACCTGGCTGAGGAAGAGAGTGCAGCCAGAGCAGCTGCGTCTCACAGTGCACCCACGGACACAGACATCGGCAAGGGATTGACCGCTGCTTGCGCGGGGACAAGGACACACAGGCACAAGGACAGACTTTGCTGAGCACATCTAACTAGGAGAACTTCAGCTTTATTTCCTCTTTTTCATGTGAATGACCAGACTTCAAAAACTTTTTTTTTTTTTTTTAATATCCTTGAAAACTTCTTCCACACCTTCAATGGAAGAGAAAATTATTTGCACTGTTGGGCTGTTCTGCTCCTTGCTGCACACTCGCTGGTTATGAAGCTGCTGTGAGAGAGCTGGGTCTGTACGTTTCTCTTGCAGAGCACACTCCCTGCTCCGTGAGGAGAGCTGCAGACATAAACATCACGGTGAGACTTCTGCCTTGTTACCTGAGGTAAGGTGTCTTTAGCCAACGCCACATGCTGTTTCTATTTGATAAGCAACCCTATGAATGAGAGATTTCTTGGGGCAGTGGAATAATTGATGACTTCTGGAGACCATTCATCCTTCTTTCACATCAGTGTGTTTATGCTCTTTTGAAGCACCATCTCATGCTGACCCAGGTCTCCGGGAACGACCTCTGTTGAGGTGGCAGAAGAGAGCAGCACGAATACAGCTCCAGGGCTGAAGTCTCCCACACTACTGGCTGCCAGGAGAATTTCAGAATTACCCTGGTGGGTAATATTAGGACATCCACTTACTCCATTGGACAAGTGACTAGTTTTTCCTCCCTCTCCCTTTGCCAAAGACAGCATCTGGATGACAATGTGCAGGTTTCCCTCTTGGCTGCGACAGCCACCCTGCTCCTTTGCACCGCGCACACTTCCAGCCACCTCCTTAGGAGACAGCACACCCGACCGGCACGATTCACAGCGTTTTCTCCAAGTAACTGAACACCACGGAAAGCACTATGTATTGGTTTAGATTATATTTCCAGGGACAAACAAACAGAAGTCACAACCAAAACAAACCACCTCACAAAACCAGAGCAAACCAAAGCATCCTGATAAACCTGAGAGCACTGCAGCACTGGCTGAGGGATGTTCCTTGTAACAGAGGGAGAGCTGCAAGACAAAACACGAAGGCGCTGCAAGAGACCTCACGCCCAGATTAAGAGACCCGCGTTCACCACGGGTGGAACTTGCAGCAAAGCGGCCGGCGATGCTCCTCTTGGGGAGGGGTCTGTCGCTGCTGGTCGCCACCCCACACCAGTCACAGAAACAAGACAACAAAAACCAGCGCCGCGTTCTGCATTTCACCCATCTCACAAAGTACGGAGGCACGTTGCTACTCCTCTGTAAAACAAGGCACGGCAGACTCTGCTCGGTGCTGCAGTCCCCAGGTTCATTGCTGCTTTGTAAAGCACGTGGGCACTAAATATCATCTCATGCCCTTTTCATTCTCCTGATCATTCGGAATTCATGTAACATCCCTCGGATACAGAGAGCGAGCTGCTGTGCTCTTCTCACATTTATGTCAGGGCAGCTGGCTGGTGGATGAGCTATTACAGACGCACTTCAGAT
>JAAGAY010140179.1:47964-59252 GCA_011801015.1 Ardeotis arabs
TCTTAATGAGAAAAAAAAAAAAAAAAAAAAAAAAAAAAAAAAAAAGGAAAAACCCACTAAATCTCCTTTCTTCCTAACAGCTCTCATATTTCTGGCATTTTCTAGTTTATCAGCTACTTGCAAACTGTCGGAGATGAGTGTATGCCTAGCAGTGCTCAGAGCTAGGGCTGAGTTTAACTGAGCACCCCAAGCTTGAGATGCTGCCTGAACCTTGCCAAGACTGTCACAGAGCAGAGCCTCCAAAACAACCCAAAATCTTGGGAGAACAGACTTTGGGCAGGGTTTTCACCACGTCTGCTATCTCTTGCATCAAGCTGGGCATGAAAAAATGTCATTTTGGAACAACTGACCTCTGGACGTCCAGTGCCATCGATGCTGGGCAGCCAACACCAGTTGGGCAGCGGGAGTCGGGAAGGGCAGCGGGGCAGCTCCTCTCTGTGCCAATTAGCGCCGCTGATGCTTGCTGCCAGGTGAAGATAAGCGCTTGAAGACTCCCAGAAAGACAAAGATGCTCACTGGAAAGCATGTGTCTTAATTCCTCTTCAGTGCCAAGGGTCTGTGTCTCTGAAGAAAGGGTTAATGGCTGTTGGCTTAATTAGTGCAACATGAATGAACAACATTTTTGTGAGCTTGAGGGTAAATTAAGACAACGTTTAGTTCTGCTTCGTATTAGCTCTGCATAAACTCTCCCAGGAGCCTAATTAGCTCTGTCACTGCAAACGTCTCCTCTATTTACACAGGGGAATGTATTCCTTTTCTATAGGTTTTGCCCCTGTAATAAACCGCGTTAGCAAGTAACGCACTTTCACCCGTTCCGTACCAGTTGCTGGGGGTGCAGCGCGGGGTCCTACTCCCCCACCAGCCCCACGGCAGCCCCCCACAGCTGGCACATGCTGCCAGAACACACGGCAGCCTGGAGAACGCCAGCCTCTGTGCCCGCTTCACTCTGAGCTCATCCTCTGGCGCAGGGCCACGGCGGCATCATCGGACACGGCCAGCCGTGCTCCCCAGGGCACCCCGAGCTCCTGGGGCCAGCAGGCACCCAGTCAAGCACATCTTTCAACGTCACACCAAGACAAGTTAATAAATTGTATTGCCAGAGATAAAGCAAACATGTTGGGCTTGCTGAGTCAAACTTCTCTTCCCCCAGGTGGTCTTAAAAATAAAGCAGCTATAAAAAAAAAATCCCAACACAGCAACACCTGAGAACACTACTCTATGGATATTAGACTGGTTTCCATCTGGAAAAAAGGAATTGACTGATTTCAAACACTATTTTCAGATCTGAGCACTTTCCTCATGAAGTCATTGCCGTATGCAGCTCCTCTCAGGCCTGAAGCAGGTTAGATGACTTCTCACATCAACATTTGCCACCCAGGAAATCTGCCCACGCTCCTGCCCAGCACAGAGAGCACGCTGCACCTCCTGCTGAACCTGGCAGTGGCCACAAAGGCTGTGCCACCTCAGCCCTTCTTGGGTGCAGGTTTGTCTGCGTCCTTTCAGCAAGCAGGAATGGCCACATCTGCCCTTACTAAGCAAATGTCTTTTAATTTTTTTTTTCCTTTTTTTTTTTTTTCTTCTTCTCCTCCTTTCTAGGAAAAAAAAGAAAGACAGCATCACTTTGATTCTTCCACCTTGCTCTATAAAACAGCCAGTATCCAAGCAGGTGCTGATGCTTTTATGTTTTCCTGTTCCCAGGCAGCCCTTGATCCACCGCGCGGCAAGCTGCTTCCCCAGCCCCAGCCGGGGGTCTGTCCCACCCCCCCGCTTTGTTGGGCCCACACCAGCCTGGGTGCCTGATCCGCGCTCTCCACTTGCTTCAGGCTCGATAATAAGCACACGCCACACTAGCAGTGTTCCTGCAAGCCACAAGCTGCTAACGTATGTAACTGCAGCCCCATTTTCTGTAAGGAGAGAAGCTGGGCTCTGCTTGGGCTCTGACCGTACCCGTGAAGTTCTGCTGCTCTTCGGCCTCGCAGTGCACGGGAGGGTGCGGAGGCAGAGCAGGGACCAGCGGTGCCGGCCCTGAACATCACTTATCACACGCCTTTGTCCTGAACATCAGCCAGCACTTTTGGTAACCGTTCAAGTGATTTCAAGCATCTTCTGCTAAGCTGCTTTTAGCCATCAGTTCCCAGACCACTCTACCCTGCCTCATTTCAAGAGAAGAGATTCAGCTCTTCTTTTTTTCTTACTTATCCTTTTGATATTGAAGTAATCTTCTACTTTAAATAAATCTTTCCACACAAAAAGGTGTATTTTGTGTGCTTCACTCACGAGAAGTGACACTCTGGCCACAATGACCTCTCACCACACCTGGGATTTTGAGCGCAGACGGCAGTGTCTCTCCCGCATCGCCAGCAGCTCCTCAGGCAGCCACCATCACACAGGAATCCAATAACGCAGAACTTTCCTTCCCAGGAGTAACAGCTGTACATCCTGAAGGAATAATCGCAAGCGGAAATTGTCTCTGTACATTAATTATCTTTAGAGGTTTGTTCCAAAAAGCAGGTAGTAATTTTTGTGTTTTAACATTTGCAGTTCTGTGGAAAGCACACAATTATGCAGAAGGATCTCAATTCAGACAGCTTTTTATCTCTCGATTTTTATGCAGAACTTGCAGAACTTTTGCTCTGAAGGGAAAAAAAGTTAAATACATGCAGAGTCTGAAATGGGACCTTCAGCTCACAGAATAACATAGGTGAGCCATGCATCGACTGAGGGGGCACCACCCCGATCTCCATGCTGGAGGCTGCTGGTCCCCTCTGCAGCTCCCACTCCTCCACCGTGGTCTCAACCTGCCCACATGTCCCCAGGGAACAGCCCTACCTCCAATGCAGCCATCACTTCTCCTGATTTTGGGACAAGACGTTAAGAAGAATTGACCTGCTCATAACCCTGGATCTCATAATGCCAGTCGGTCTTTTAAGCCCAAAAGCTCTCCCAGTTTCCCACCTCCATATCGCCGCCTACCCAGTGTACATCTCCCAGTGAGGCCATGCTCATGCTTGCTGTTGGAGACCACAGCAAAGGTTCTCCTGAATCTTAGCAGTACGATGTTCACGGCTCTCCCTTTAGTTAACTGACTAGCTTAAAAATTAAAAGAAAAGTTATGGCGATTACCTAGTACAAAGGTTTATTAACCACAAAATTGCAAAGGCACCTTTCAAGCTTTTTCATCACTGATCACAGCAAACTACCAGAGAGACGTCTGCCACACCGGTGTTTATTGTTACAACGGTGTATTTAACTTCAGACCTGGAGGATGGATCACATGAGAAGTACATAGGAAAAGTCTTCCTAATTTGACTTGTTCACAATTGCTGTTTTAATGGTTTTCACTTCTAGAAATAAAGTGTTTGAGATGTTTTCAACCAAGCCACCATCAATGTTCTCTGGGTGAAGAAACAAAAGATTAAGATATCTGGAGGTGCAGGGCTACAAAGGAAGTTACCTCCTCTCAGGCTCAGCAAGATGCAGAGGATTAAGGGGCTGCTGAGCCACAGTGTGTGACACCGGGGACATCACGCAGACCATGGGTGGTGGGAGGCATGTCCACCCCCACGTGCTCCCCTTGGACAATGGCACCTCTGCTCACAATGCCGAGCAGGTCCCAGCCTCGGCGCTTTGCTTTACCAGCGGCTTTGTCACTGCACAGCTGGGCAACCTCGTTTAGTCTGACCACACTCAGGCTGGATGGAGCTACGTAGGTGAGATGATTGCTCTGACCTCTGCTTCAGCAGCAGATGTGATCCATGACGGCAGTGAGAACAGAGACGGCTGCACACTGTGACTGCGGGAGAAGGACACTCACACGGCAGACAGCGGTGGTGGGAGAGCACACCTCTCCTCTTTGCCACCATGGAAGCAGAAGGAGCATTTGTCATCAGCTCAGAAGAGTACGAAAGCTCCCAGGAACCTGACACTTATCTGCTCTGAAGAGCCCCTGTCCTAGAGTGCTCTCCTAGCCAGATTTCTCTGGAGTCTGATTAAACTCATCATTTGGCACCGAAAATGTCATAAAATATTTATGACACAGATGATATTTAAAGATCACTGTAGAAAAATGTCTAATAACTGGTGTAATTCAGTGGAAGCATGCTAAATGGACACATTCAGAAAAAGGAAATAACAGAACAAGGCAACACTCAGAGTCCACTAACCAGTCATCCACAATTCCTGGGGTAAAACTCACACCCCCTCACTGGAGCGCACTCACCTCCTATCCAGAGACATTCACACAGCAATAGCAGGGTACCGGTTACTGCAGCTGTGCTGCAAACCGGGGCTGAGCTGGTGTGGAGCGATGGATGCTCCAGCTTAGGAAGCTGGGACACGGGAGGATCCAGCACCCACGGAACGAGCTGCCCTCACTGCGGTGAATTAATGGAAGTACGTGCATGTGTCTGTGCTGGTACGTAGACAGGAGAAAGACGCAGCGGCAGATGCAGGTGCAGAGACTCAGCAGGGATGGAGCAGAGGGCCCTGGGAAGAGCTCTATCTGCTGAGAGCTCCATCGTTCCCAGCTCTGGGCGCTGGGAGCTGGGGGTTCCCACAGAGGTGTGCCCGGAGGAGCACATGCTGAGGGGAGGGGATGGTCAGGCTGCTGGACATGGTGCCACCGACCCTCCTGAGGGCCTTTAGGAGAAACGGGACAGGAACAGACACCCTCCTAACCTTGGCTCACCCACGTTTGTGGATTTATTTTTTTTTTTCTCCATTTGGAAATTCTGCATAGACAATTAGTGTTTGTATCAGCTGATAGTTGTATACTTCGTCATGTTGCCTGATCTAACTCACATTTCTTTAGAGTTTTGGCCTCCTAAGATAACAAGGGGATTATGGAGGAGGAGGTGGAAAGAGTTTTCTCTTGTTTTAGATGCATGCCCAGATCACAACACGCCTCCCACTACCGGCTGCTGAGAGCTGATCAATGGGCTGGAGATTAAAGGCTTCTGACTGCCCACCTGAACATCACCAGCATTTCATCCCACGCTTGTTTCACACACCCTGGACACGTTGGAGGTGAGTTACTTCAATGGCAAGGAAATCAGGCCTCTGGACTCAGGAGGGGAAATTAAAAAAAAAAAAAAAATAAAAAAAAAATCAGTCTAAACCTCCGTAATTCTCAGCATTGATCCAAGCGATCTCTCACATTTGCTCTGCAAATACAAAAGGATAATTGACTCTGAACTGAAGACAGTGCATTTTGCAGCCTTCGTCACTCCTTGGCACAGCTTTGCTCTTGGGAAGTTTCATTGACTCAATCCAGGTGAAGAGAAAGCCTGAAAATGTTGCAACTGGAAGTGTTTTCTGAAAACCATTTAAAAGAAACCCCCAAACAGGGGTTGCTTTCATCACTTTCAGTACAATAAGATTCAAGGGAAAGCGTTCTGAAATGCCACTCCTTTCTCACAGAAGTGCTTTTTCAAACAAGGAAAACTATGCTCATCTCTCATTTGGGGTTTGAAACATTCTCCAGATCTGGTTTCTAACGCGGTACATAAAGCTTTTTCCTTAACTCGGAGTTACAGAAATTGTTGCATCACTACTGATAAAGCCAGATGTTCGCACTTACTCAGGATAAAGTGGCTTTTTAAATAGCCCGCATCATTAACTACAGACATTTTAAAACTATGGCAGAGAGCTGTAATAATAATAAATTGTTCAAGAAAAAAAGGGCAATTGATATAACTGCTTCCAAAGTAGCGAGGCAAAAGAAAATAGGTTTTCAGAGGAATGAATGTGTCACAGTACATCATCGACAGTCTCAGAAAAACACCAGGCTTAGTCACCGGTAGATAACGTACAGTTATCTAGGAGGATAGGGGGAGGAGTACAAAAGGGTTCCTCACCGCTC
Source organism: Ardeotis arabs (assembly GCA_011801015.1). Taxonomy (NCBI): domain Eukaryota; kingdom Metazoa; phylum Chordata; class Aves; order Otidiformes; family Otididae; genus Ardeotis; species Ardeotis arabs. The sequence goes on from JAAGAY010140179.1 coordinate 53,825, forward strand.
GCCCGCTGGCTTTCACAGCTGGAAGGTGTCACCACGGTTCCGTGCCCTGCCTTACCCAGCCCAGGCACCGGCCTTCCGGGCTTCGCTCCCTTCCCCAGTGGGCAGAGCTCTTTCACAAACAGCAGAGTTCAGCCCACACCATATCATTCTCCCTCCCAAAAAAACAAAACCCAACAAAAACCATGCCTTCGCAGAGAGGGATGCTCCACCTGCCCAGTACTCTCTTTGCTGGAAGTGATACAAAATTTAACTTGCTTTGGTTAAAAAAAAAAAAGGAAAGAAAGAAAAGCCTTGAACTCCGTAAGCCTTTCTACATAAGGTGTTACAAAGACTTCCTTCATTCTTGGACCTCCATGTACAAACACTGGTTACTGGCCACGGGCACTCTTCTCATGATGGACATCCCCAGGCTCTGTACCGGTGGCTTTTACCACGCATCCCCCTGTTCACATGTTGCCAAACTGCACTGGCACTTTTAATCGCGATTTCACACTCCTATTCAGATTGTAGTTGTGGAAAAATTCAGTTTGCAAGAGACGCAAACATCTCCAGCTGAGCATCTAACCCCCAGGGATAACATCAAATGATCCATCTTTGCCACTGCCTCTCACTTTTCCGCAGTGCGCCCTGGGAAGCACCTGGCTCCGTCTTCTCCGTAGGCTGCTTTAGGGAGCTGAAGGTGATAGAAATATCCTCCTCCCCTTCTTCAGGGTGCACAAACCTACCTGTGCTCCAGCTTCATTTCTCTGAGATTTTTTTTTTTTTGGTAAGGAGTGAGATGATCTGGAACATGACTGAATCTTACAACCGCTTTCAGAGAGATACTTGATTACAATTTCTTTATTCCCCCCTCAATACCAGAAAAAAGGTGAAGATGAAGACGGTCTACTATCAAAACATCTAAGGCAGCTGTAGCAATAGCTCAGTAGGAATGGCCCAGGTGAGGAGACAGCCTATTAAACCCCGTGCCCGTGGATTGTCTATTGTAGATCAAGGAGACACTGATCAGCCGGTATTGTTCAGCAGCAGTGAAGTCGTTTGTCTTCAACTGGAACACAATGCGGTTATTGTCACACATCAGCTGGGAACGGGCTCAGATATTGCGGCACTGATGAGCTGGTTCTGAAAGGGCAGGGGAGAGGTCTGAGCTTTAACTACAACCGAAAATCAGGGGAGGGAACGGTGACCAGGGAATATTTATCCTAAGAACAACCTGTTAAAAGGAATTGTCCAAGCGTTTTTTTAATATACAAAACATCAACTCCATCATTCTTCAGAGACATCAAACCCTCCGTCTTCTCCACGGATATGACCCGAATCTCTGTGAAGATCAAGGCTGGAATGTGCAGGCTGATCCCTGTATCTTCACATGTGCCAAGCATCAGTGTCAAAGCACTTGGTGAAGAGGAGAGCCCACCAAGAGCACTTTGGTCTTTAAGCAGCAGAGGCTGAGAGTTGCTTGGTGTGGTGTGTCCCACCTCTCACCCGAGAGCACAGCACCATGGAGGCAGGTCCCACTGACTTCCCAGCTGCTGTGGGGTCAGGTCTCTCCAGCAGCAGTGAGACTGCAGGATTTTCTCAAGCCAGTGCTCTCAGATCCTGCAGCCAGATACTGGAACAGCACCAGGAACAGTGAACAGGCCCCAAGAACAGCTGCTTCTAGCAATCTTACCCACAAAGCTTCCAGCCCCAGAGGTGTGAATAGGAAGTGCTACTTTCATTGAATCTTTCCTTGGGAAAAGGTGAAAAACCCACAAAGTATCGCTGAAGAATGAGCAACAGAGAATCCCAGTTCATGGGTCTCACTCTACGTCCTAATCTGTCATTTTGAAAAAGATCAATGCTGTTGATCTCTTTCAAAATTCTAGATGGGCTACTATTTGTAGATCAGTTCAGTGCACTCACAATCCCAGGAGAGATCTCAGTGCCAAATTTACTCATTTTCCCACTGATACTGACAACATAAGAACTCCTTTCCAATACCTGCTGCTTCGGCTAAAGGTGCCAATGACATTCTGCATCTGCAAAAGCAACACCAGCAGGAACAGTGTCGTGCCATGAGGCAAGCTGCTTAAATCTCAGCTCTGCCCCCTCCTTGTCCCCGCCTCACAAAGGAACCAGCACGTACAACGATCTTCTCTGGGTGTGTCTAGAGCAGTGTCCCAGGTATGGATGCAAATCCCTGGTGGGGTAACACACTTGGCATCCTGGGGCTGATACCTCATATGAGATGGGAGGGAAACTGGAAACTTCACTATCACTGCTTTAAAAATAGATGGCCTCTGTTGCTGGTAACATTTAGATATTGTGAGCTTCACACCAGAACTCCTCACTTTTTGCACCAGACATATAGAATCGCTGAAGAGAAGTGGCCTCACGGCAGCTCTCGTTAGCCTGGGAGGATCATGAGCACACGAGACAGATAGGGAAGATCCTAGAATCTGTTGCTTCCAAAATCCAGTGCAACCTTAGCCTAATTCGTGCTTATTATTGTGATGTCTTGGTCAAAAAAACCAACCAACCAACCAAAGATAATAAATCATCCCTTCCCAATACTGCAGCTGTCCTGACCATGGCAGGGGCGTTGGATTAGATGATCTTTAAACGGTTCCTTCCAACCCAAACCATCCTGTGATCACTCTGGGGGCAGCTGACTTCCAGGATATTTCTGTCATCACAGTTCTTCTGCCACAATGCAATATGTGTTTAACGCTAGGAAATGTCATGGTTTTCTGCCTGCTGCAAGCTGTAGGGACTTTTTTTTTGCAAAGAAATGATGCCCTCTTCCTCTCGCACACTCTTCTCTTTGTTTGCAGGCACGACCTACAAACAGCAGCTAGGTACCAAGCTGGGGGAGGGTAAATCAGATTGCGTGTTCACCAGAAATCCTCCTTTGTCAGCTCGACTCCGTGGCTTTCAACTAGTTTTCCTCACTTTGTCTGAGCTACTCGGCTGCAGAGCAAACTGAAAAAGGACAGAGTTCCTCTGCAGAAAGAGAAGTCAGGGGTTTTTCAGAAAACATCTGCTCATTTCATATTCCTGTGAGTTCCTAGGAGGCTGAATGGTGGCAGCAGCCACAGTCTCTGAGCATCTCCACTACATCAGCAGGTGTAGAAGAAAATCAGGGCACTACCAGCACCCAGAGCACCCACAGAAGGGCCTGTGGAGTGTGATAAAGAGCACGTTTACCATGAAGGGACTCTGACTTTAAAGGCTCCTGAAGCACAGCAGAAAGAAGAAAAGAAAAAAAAAAAAGAAAAAAAAAGTTGTGCTAATGGGTTGTCTCCCAAATAACGCATGCTTGGGTATGGTGGGACCATTTTACTTCTTGGCTGAAAGCATCTAAATCCACTCTGCTGTTCCACAGGCACAATGACTCAGTTGCATATGCCAGTTCATCTGTCTCATTTTCAGAGGTATTTTTGTCATTCAAATTCCAGGGTTACACAACCCGGGTTTGCACCAGGGACCCTGTGCTCGGCACAGCCCAGGTGTGACCTGTCTGAGTAGAGGACATTTTCAGCGATTGTACCTTCAGCTCAGAGAGGAGGCAGAGCTGGGTGGAGAGAGCAAGTCTCCAGATGGCGATGCACGCAGTAAGTTACTGAGAGACTAAACCAGTCAGGACATTTCATTTGCTATGAACTCAGCAATTACATGACTCTAGGACCAAACAGTCTTTTTATTTAAAAAAATGTTTATTAAGATCCTGGAGCTGCAGTTAATGCTAAACCTGCCCAGTCTTCCTGAAGGCTGCCCCAAGCCTCTCTCCAGAGCGATCTTTGCTGCTCGTTTATACCCCACACTGATGCCTGCCTACAAACAGAGCTATTTCAAAGTCGAGAGAGCTGTAGAAACTAGATATTTATATCAACTCAGCAACCGAGGTGAGCATTGCCTTGCACACTGCTACTTGATGTATAAATCAGCACAACCAGAAGCCTCTTCTCTGCAAGAATTATTTCCTCTTAACACAGAGAAAAACAGTCAACTGAGCACAAAGTATAGACTTTATCCTCCTGTTACATACCTCAGTTCAGCTAAAGACAGCCTGAAATATTTTTACATAAATGAACATGACATCTATCTTGTCTTTAATTAGAGGAATGTTTGATTTTTGACACACATACAAGGCTTACATCGAAAGCAAGAGCATGCACAACAGTGAACATTACCAACTTTGCAGAGCAAATTGTCTGTCTGGCCCCAAAATGATTGCATTCCGCAATCTGATCTGAGAAACCACACAGCATGTTGGTGGAAAAGCATCCTATAGAAAGGCACTGGAGCACAGAAACTCAAGCTTGGCTTAAAACAAATCTAAACAAAAAAAAAAATCCAGCTATTCTTGGAGTTTATTATTCTCTTTCACCTTAAAGCTGGGCTGGAAAGGTCTTGCTTTAGTTTGCAGGCACTGGATCCTGTAGCTGCTTGATTAGAGAGGAGGGAGGGAGGGAGCACTCCCCACCCAAAGGCACTCCCGTCCTTCCCCCAGGTTGCCTGAACAGTGCCAGATTGAGAAATTAACGCCTTCAAAGTAGAAATAATTTTTTTTTCTACCTTCTACCGTGTCAAGGAAGACCCCATCACATCTCTCCAAAGGCATTTGGGTTCTGTCCCTGCCCCGTGCCATACGGCCATGCCTGCAGCCCAGGACAACTTGTGCATAACCCTTCCTCCTCCTTTCTGTCCACCATCTCCCTTAGTGCCACACGACATTTTCATCTGGTATGCAGCACAAGTTTAGGACATGGTGGATCCCTTATTCAGAACAGCAAACATAGTTATGTTTCTCCTCTGACGCGTAAAACCCCTCACACACTGACAGGCAAGGGTTCAAAGCACACAAGCCAAAAGCTCATACTTCCAGACTGATCTCCTGCCACGCTGGTGACATCTGCTTGCCTGGGTTTTTCCACAGATACAGCTTTTATCCTGCAACACCCAGGCACCAGCACCGCTGTCTAAACACTGCCTTTGTGCAACCTCACAGCCCGTGGGTCACCGTCTGCAGGGTCTTTTGCAGTTACTGTTCTTCAAGGAACACTTCTCCCCGTTAATCTCAACAGGGGTGCTGGGCTTTATCCCCAAAAGCCACAAGGCTGAAGAAAATGCTATCATTTTACCATGCAATTCCCTTCCCTCACTCCAGGTAACCTGCCCTCATCCCTTATTTCACAACCTGTGATTTGTATTCACCACCTCAACACACAACACCAGGACATCTCATAAAACCGATGAGCAGTGGAGTAAGGAAATATCCCTCAGGGACCCCACTAAGAAGCACTTTTATGAGATCATGCCTCCTTACCTACTGCTTCTTTTTTAGACCTGTTAACTAAATCAATTTTCTGATACATTCAGCATAAACCAGCTCAATTCTGCAGAAGACTGTTCCCACCAGGTCCACACACAGCAGCACAGCCTC
>JAAGAY010140180.1:14137-27000 GCA_011801015.1 Ardeotis arabs
CCGCCCCCGCCGGTCCCCGCCCCCGCCGCGCGGCGCCGGCGGCCGCAGGCACCGGTCCGGGCTGCGGGAGCCGAGCGGGGGTCCGGGCCGGTTCCCCCGCCGCGCTGTGGGGCGCGGGGCTGTGGCGGGACGGGCCTTTCCCGCAGCGGCCTCCCCTCCCCGCGCCCCCTGAGCCCTGTCCGCTGCCGTCCTGCCGGGGCTGCCCCCCCCCAACCCCGCACCCTCCCGGTGCTGCGGGCCCCTCCTCGCCGCCGGTGCTGATGCGGGGCCCCGGGTCTCAGCCGAGGCGTGCGGCGCTGCCCCGCGGGGCCCGGGCTGCGGGGCGCGGGTGGCCGAGCCACCGCAGCGGCTCTTGGCGGAGACCTGGCTTCGGCCCCGGGCCGGGTTTAACTCGGGGGCCGCAGGTCGGCGGGGGTGCGCGGGCCAAACCTCGGTACCCGCAGGGGCCGGGCCGCGGGAGCGCTGGGCAGGGCCAGGCCTTGCCGGGTTTCTCACTTGGCTTGGAAGAGCCCTGGCCTACCCGATGGAGATCGTTCCAGCGGCTCCCGGCGCCGCAGCTTCATCCCGTGCTGTTGGAGGGAAGCGGGACCCTCTGCTGCTGGTGAAGCCGCCGCTCCGGTTCCCCACGGGTTCTTAAACACGACCTGACGCCGTGGGATCCGAACCGCGCCGGCACTGTGGGCGACGCCGTGGGACGCGGCTCATTTTCACATCCTTCCCCAAGCGGAGAACAAACGAGCGGGGTTTGTTTACGCAGGGGTTTTGTTTTGCTTTATTTCGAGCCTGCCTTTGCCGAGCACGAGGGAAGGCAAGGGAATTCACCTGCAACCGGCCGCAAACAAACCTGCCGTCTCCAAACAACAGAAAATTCTGCGCTGGATGCAAACTTCGGTCCTAAACCTGCTGCCTGAGGAGCAGACCCTGTGGTCTGTGTCCCAGGGGATGGATTGCATCCCTGCGGAGAGCAGAGAGGTGGGGAATTTAGCCACGGACTGCGTTGCTGGAAGGACTTTGTTGCCATGGGGCCTCTTGCAAGCCACACGCGCAGATGTGCCTGCGCTGAGGCGGGCCCAGGTCCTTGGGAGGCAGGAATACGGCTCTCGCGTGTGAGCACCGAGGAGCTTTCATCAATTTCAGATGCTGCTCTTTAAAAATCAGTGCGTTTTCTGATTAAAAATAAAACCCTACACGTCATGACTCCAGCAATGCGGGCTGGGCTGCTGTAGTATTTATTTTTAAAGAGAACAATATAGCAGCTGAGTTATTGTGACACCTCCTGCGTACTGCGCAGTAGCTTTTTCGCTTCGGCGTCTCCATATTCGTGAAAACTGTGACAGCTCCGTGCCAAGGATTATTAATAGTGCAGGCAGGCTTTACGTCCCTGCGGAATAAGGGTTGGGAAACAGGGTAGCCAGGCTCCCCGCAGAGACGCGGTCGAAATGGAGGGCTGTGGGATCTCTCGTGCTCCGCAGTGGGAGTGCTGGTGCAGGGCCCGTCGCTGTGAGCCCACGCGCGTGGCCGCTGAGAAGCTTCTGGGTCGAGCCAGCTCCGCCCGAGGGGAGCACCGGAGCTTGGGATCCTCTTGCACGGCTGCTGCCTGCGAGGTTTGCGCCATTCAGACCGCTCCTGCTTCGTCCGCGGAAGCGCTCCCGTGTTGTTCTAAGAAGTTACTCCTCCTACGTGTGGATTGGGAGGCTCATGCTTGCTGCTGGTTTGGAAGAAGGGATTCTGTGTATTCCTGCAGACCTAAACTACAATGTCAACTGCCCCGCGCGACGCCTCGCACGCGTTTCTCCCATTTTACGGGCTTTGCCCTCCTCGGAGGTGCTGAAGGCTGAGCCGGTGTGCCGGGCCTGCGGAGCCGTTGCCGTCTCTTAACGTCTTCCCGTTGCTGGTTGTGACGCAGAGCAGGACAAACTTTGTGGTGAGATCTCCAGCGCGGATGTCTTGCCTCGGCGGTCTCCTCAGGTAAGACGAGGAGGGCGGCCGGAGCCAAAGGCGCGTTCTTTACCCGCCGGCGGCTGCCTTTCAGCACAGCTACGTACGCGCCTTCGTGAGACGCTCAGGAATGTCTGTCTGCCTGCCAAGCCAGGTAGCAGTGCTCCTACACCTCACCCCCTCATTCCTCCTCTAGATATGATAATTTTTTCTTTAACTTGAATGATTTTTTTTTTTTTTTCCAGTTGAGATAAAGCAGCAAAGCTGCCATGTAGCAACCTGAAACAACGGGTGTTCCTCATGACGGTACTGCCAAACCTGTGAAGGATTTGTCCTCGACGCAAACGGGACCAGGCTCTTCCTGTGGTTGATGGACTTCTTTAAACAACAATAATAATTACAAGAGTGGATTGAACTTCCCAGAAGATGAGGCAGAAGCACTCTTCCTGGGCCCCGGGCTGCCAGCACGAAGCTTCCCTCGGCTCAGCAGCGCACGCCCTCCACGGCTCTGCCACGCAGCGCCCCGGCTCAGACCCCGGCCTCCGGAAAGGGCTCGCGGTGCCTCTCCCAGCGGGAACGGCCAGCTCGTTGGCGGCTTTGGCCCCAGTCGAGCTCCCCAGCAGTGGAGGGCGACAGGAACGCGCATCTCAAGTCTTCCCTCGGTCACGGTGAGAGCACGGGAACCCGGCTCACGCTGCCCTGCGCTGCCTTCCCCTCTCTTTGCAACCAGTCGCGGTCGCTCCCTTCCAAGCAGGAAATGAAATGTTCCTTTATTGGCTTTTATGTTGGCTAAAAAATGTTCCATTTTATCCTTTTTTTTTCCTCCTTCTCCTTACTTTCTTCCAGGAAACACACTAATTTATGGTATAATCTTGGCAAATCCCAATCCAGGGGAACACAAACTCACTTGTGCCTAGAAAATGACTCTTTAACGGGCCTGCCTCCAGCCAGGCGACGTATCCGCGTCTGAAAAAGGCGGAATTATAACCTTGCCCAAGCAGTGGATCTCTTCCCTGCCTCCGTGCCGGTCTCCTGCCCACAGAGGCTGGAAGGAAGGTCCTGCTCCCGCTTCCCGTGACACACGTGTCTGGGAACATCCTTGCTGGCCAGGTTGCCCGCCCGCTGGCACTGGTGCCTACTGGTAATTTATATTTAGCATCGCTAATGGAGCAATAGGCTGTCCCAGTCGCTGGCCCCAGCAGGAAGGGTTCGTACAGGAACGAGACCAGGGCAACTTCCTATTCTTTCCGAAAAGGAGCAGTCTAACAAAGCTGTCAAAAATAAATCTGTTTAATGAAGAGCCTTTGTAAATTATTCAGATATTGAATCCTGCTCCAGTTCAAGGAGAGAGGCTGTACAGACGCTTTCTTCCCTGAAGCTCTGGACACAAGGTGGAAGTCACGCTGTCCTTGCAAAGGAAATGTAGGCTCTAAGATCCGGCTTTTACCCCGAGAATGCTGTCTCTTTTACCTGGAATTGAACAGGAAGAAATAAAAAAGGCACAGCAGCAAGCCAGGCCCTGAGAAGGAAGGTTTTTTCCTCCCCCCCGTGCCTCAGGACCACTCTTGAGTCCCAACACCTAAAGCCGATCGCATACACGAGTGCTTTGCAGGAGTCTGAGAAATTTGGGCTTCCCTGGGCGCTGCACGCCGCAGCACGGTGTGGTCAGGACCTCGCTGGAGGTGGCACGGTTCAGCCAGCGGCTCCTCCTTCCCTTCTTGGTTGTGGTTCGAACGCTGTGGACTCTTTCCAGTAGAAACAGGCCTGAGAGCCACCAAACTCGTTAAACCTCAGCTGCCATCCATCCACCAGCTGCTAACAAACCCCAGTGCCTCCCCAGGACGTAAAGCCTGGCTTTGCAGAGCACCGTCCCCCACTGCCACCTCACACGGAGACATCTGTGAGGCATTTCGCAAGGTGGCTGGCAGCTTGCGGGCTATCAGCCCACGCCACGCTGCTGCTGCTCCCAGGCTCATCCTCTTCCATCCCCATCCCTGTTTTCCCAGCCCATCTTCGCCGGCAGCGGGGCCGGCTCCTGCTGTGTTTAGGTTTCTCTTTCTGTGGTTCCTTGCACCCTCCATTAGCAGTTTGCTGTTCCAGACGGTCAGCAGGGAAGGGGCTTTCCTTGGGGCACGAGGAAAGGCGCCGGGGACAAGGGAGGCATTTTCACGGAGCGCATCTCAGCCAAGATCCTCGGATGGGTTGCCTGTGGGCCATTCCCACACATCCCCGTCCCAGAGCAGAGGTCACTTTCTCCCCTCCCCGCGCCCCGCTGTGACCCCGGCAGCATCCCCGATGGCCAGGGCTGGGCGCTGGGCCCCAGCTCCCTGCCACATCCAGGCCAGCTCCTGTGGGACTCGAGGCCATGCTGTCCCTTATCACCCCTCTTATCGCGGGGATTATTGGCTTTTTATATTAAACTTTCTCCAGATAGCATAACGCAATCTACCAGACGCCTGGCGAGGGCTTGGCGGGCCCAGAAGTGATTTATAAGCAATCTGTCTCTGCGGTCTCTCTCTCACGTACGGGCTGTTTCCTCCTCTCCCTCGCCACCTCCCAACTCTCCCCTCCGCCGTCGTTATCAGCCGCTGCAAATCTCCCTGCTGCAGCAAAGGGCTGGAACGAGCCGTGGGGCTGCCCCACGGAGGGCAGGTTCCCCACGACGGCGGCTTTGTCCGCTGCATCCCTTGGGAAATTTCACTGCTCGTCGCCGGGATTCCCTCGCCAAAGCCAAAGCTGAGGGGCAGAGGGGTCAGAGCTCAGTAGCGAGCGCTGGCACCGGCCGGCGTGGCTTTGTGGGCTCATTCTCTGCCTTGAACTCCAAGGAACAGCTGATAACCCTGGGAGCTGGCAGAAAGCACGCGTTACCCTCTCGGTGCCCTGGCAGTACCTGTGCCGCCGCGGAGCTGCCTGGCACACGGCGTTGGGACGGCCTGGGGTGACCCGCTCATCTGCCACGCATCCCCAGCCCAGCCGGCACGCTGCCCAGGGCTGCGGTCCCGGGCAGCGCGGGCTTGCGGGGCGGTGAGGAAGACCCACAGCAGCCAGCAGCGCGTTGCTGCCCACCCCGCTGACGCGGCCTTGGCAGAATGTCAAGCCAGATGCCGTTCCGCAGCGCTGTCCCTCGCCCCCCGTCACCGCCCAGCCTCGGCTGCCATGTCCCCCGGGACACCCAGGTGCCGGTGACAGGACACAGCAGAGCCGCAGCAGCTCAGCTCCCGCACGGGGCAGCAGCCAAAGCGCTTGTTGTGCACCATATACTCACATTTACGACGCTCTTTTCCTGAGGAAACCGTCTTGCTGCTTGCCCTCAGGGGCGTAAATGAGCCTCATGCCAAATTCCCTGCCTGTACCAAGAAGAAAAATGAGAAACTGCCCCATGGATGTGCTCAGCGATGGCCTGTGGGCAGAAAGGCCCTTTCTCCCGGGAAGAGCTTTGGTCCAGTCAGGATTTTTACAGCTGGTAAAACATTTCCACCCTTTTTGATCGTCGTTTTCTCAGTGACTTGGAATAATTGGGTTCCATTCTCATGGTGGCTGCCCCTGCTTCTGCTGCAGACTGATGAGGGGTAATTATCGTCCTTTTTACCAGCCAAAGTGCAAGTAACAGTTCACACTCCTTGCAGCAAGCAGGAGAAGGATTTTGCAGCTGAGGCGTGATGAGGAAGCACATGGCAGACATGCCTGAAATCGCTGGCGCCGGGGCCGGGGCTGGAACGGCACCAAGCTTGGAGAAGGGCTCAGCGCCGGGTGCTGTCTCTGAGGCATTTGGTGGGAGATAAACAGGAAGTTTGCAGCTCTGGCACCGTCAGGAGGCCCAGGGGAATCCACTGACCCTTTGACCACGAGGAGACTCCTGGGCCGATTAGTTTCCAGAAGCAGCATTTGAACCCCTCTGCACAGGAGAGACGGAACCTGACGGAAGGAGTGATCAGCAGGGGCTGGAGCGGGCAAAGCAGGGTCCCAGCCCAGGCTCGTGGTGCGTCACGGGCACGGCGAGGGCTCTCACCTCTCTCCTTTTCTGTCCTGCCGGACAAAGGGCGTAATGAGATACCCATCTTAAGGTCAAAGGGACCCAGGCTTTCCTCCCGCCTAATGCGAAGCAGATAATCTCTCCCCCGTATCACATTCCTCCTGCCCCTGCGCAGGATCAGTGCTCATCTACTGCATGGGAACGCCGTCAAATTAGTATTTGCAACGTTTTCCGAGATTTGCGGAGGGAAGACAGATTATTACACCCTTAAGTGTCTTCCTGTGCTCAGCTAGTTTAGCAGCGCCGCATTCCAGGTAGGGAGAACATTTCTTCCTGACCTCAATTTATGACAAAACACTGAAGCATGAGGCTGGATTGATTGCACAAGGAGATTGTGTCTTAGTAACTCGTGTGAATGCGGCGGCAGCTGTGCTAATTCATCATTCCTTTATTTATGAAATCTGTGTGCAGGCTGAGCGCAATTAAATGATGTGCTTTGGGATCCTAGGGGATGAAAGGATCACGGTAAACGTAGGTTTGTTATCCTGATTTACCGAGGACCGAGCCCACCTACAACAGCCACAACAAACCTGATGCGAAACATAAGGTTTAAAAAACTGTAATCCAGCAATTGCTGTCACAGGCTGCGTTTGTCAGCGTGTTTGATCTGGGTGCCTTTCCCTCTTTTTTTCAGAGAACTGAAGCCTCCCCGTGGCATCTTCCTGTGACAGGCAATTGAGGAGCTTGTAAAAATTATTTTGGGGGAGGCTGAAACGTTTAACACCTGCTCTGCAGCAATAACACCTGGCATGCTCAGGCTTTAGGAAGAGACTTTATGCACCTTGCAGCTACTTGTTGGGTACCTCTTGCGTCCTCCTGGGCAGCAGATACAGTCTGGGACCTGCAGCACGGGGAAGGAGATGAAGGAGCTGATGCAGGGCGAGTCCCAGCTCATGCAGGGTTAGCGCTGCTGTCGTGATTTTACTGGTGTAAAGGCGCTTTCATTTATCAAACGCTACGTTGCTTTGCCTTTCCTTGCTGTAAGAGCTGCGCTGGCCCGCGACGGGAACTGCCAGGCCAGGAGGGGGTTCAGGAGTGGCAGGGGCTCAATCCTGAGCTGAAGCACCTGGATCAGGAGGGGAAGGAGGTGCTGAAGCAGTGGGGCTGGCTGGAAGCAGGCTGGCAGCATCCCTGCGGGAGGCGAGGCTGGGACCGGTGACCCTATCCTCTTCCCAGTTGGAAAACACACTCTGTTTTCTGTTGGCCCCTGGCTTCTCTGTGTAACAGCTCTGCCTCTGTCCTCCTCAGATCAGAGAGCCCTCTCCGTGCCTGGGTTGTGCTCTCCGGAGTGCCAGTTCTCCTGGCACAGACCCAGAATGGGCCACCAATGCATGAACAGGTCCTCAGCATCACCGACAGGATGCGAAGGCCGCGGTATTTTCTAACGCAGCCTTGCTGTTGTGGCCTGCCTGACAGCAAGCGCTGGGCACGCAGCTCCCTCCCAGAGGAACACGTGTCTCCATTCAGGGAAGTGACGGCAGGGAGTCTGGGGAGGAAGGGATGCACATGCCTTTCCCTGTGCTTTGAATGTCGTTGCAGATTAAGTAGGGAGGGTGTTTGGCACAGCAAGGTTGCACGGTGTGCTGCTTCGGTCTGCCCAAAGGAAAGGGCTGAACACTGGAGTTACTCTCGTCCCATGATGATGGGAACTTGCTGTTGCTCCTCCAAGGACTTGGGTAGCTCCAAGGGTGCTGGCAAGGGATGGAGGTGAAGGCCAAAGAGGAGTCAAGGTGAATGGCAAAAGCAGGCAGAGGAGAGGGGAAGTCCAAGGAGCAGTGGTGAACCTCTGGGAGAAGGGGAGAACTCAGGGTGGGAATCACAGGCCCAGTGTTTACAGCTGGGGATGGAATGAGCTTTATTTTAAAAAAGTCCCCAAAATTAATCCCGCCCAGTAACGGAACTGCTGTAGGTGACCCCATCACCCCTAAACCTGCAGATTCCGGTCCGTGGGTCTCCAGGCTGGATGGAAAGTGTGCTCTGGCTCTTCATTGCGAGCTCATTTTAAAAACACACATATGAGAAATAGCTCGAGTGTCCTCCCAAGCGCCTGGTAGGAGTTGTTTTGCCTTTGCTTTGTGCCCGTACGCAGCAGGAATCGAACCATCCCTGCACATCCTCACCGGGCGGTTTGGTGGCCGGTCTGCCGGGCCCTGTGCCGCTGGCCTGGCCGCCTGCGTTCCCTGCCGGGCGACACAGCTCTGCTGCAGGCCTTTCTTCTCCTTGCTCTGTTCCACAGACGACTTCAAGGATCCCAGTGATCCCGGGCACTCGTTAGCGCTGATTAGAGCTGAGGGTGGTGTCTAATTGATTCCCAAGATGGTCTGAGGGCAACGCTGCTGCGGCAGGTGCGGGCAGGAAACCTTGAAAGGGATAAAAAGGAGGGGAGCAGGCAGGAGGCTACAGACACGCTTGTGAGGGGCTTTAAAGTACTGTTAGGTTTTTTTTTTAGAAGGAAAATGGTGAGCAGCACAAGCCCAGATCGAAGAGGGGAGCTTTGTATCCTGTTCCTCCCCCTGAGCAGCTTTACCGAGAGCCAGCGCAGGGCCCGGCGGGCAGCACAGCTCCGGCTGTGCGATTCCGAGGGGGGTTTTTTGCCGTTCAGAGCTGCAGCGGAGCAGCCTGGCCCCGCTCCCCGGGTAGGGCCGGCCCCGGGCCCGGCGGCCCCGCGCTGAGCGCGGTTACAGCGGCGGGAGGCGCCCGCCCCGCTTCCCGCCGCCGCCGCGCGCCGCCCTCTGCCGCCCTCTGCCGGCCGCGGCCCCGCGCCTGCACCGGCCGCTGCCCGCCCGGGGCCCGCGCCTCGCCCCGGGTGGGGTCCCGGCCCCCGTGGGGGGATCCGAGGGCAGCGGTGGCGGGGAGCCCGTTCCGGGGGGCGGCCGGGGAGGGGGGGCTTCGCTTCAGGCCCGGCGCTTCAGGCGGGCGCTTGCCGCAAGGCGGGATCCGCCCGGCGGGCTGCTCCTGGCAAAGCCTGGGTGGCCATAACGCACCGGCTCCCTTCTCCTCATCCCCTGCAGACCACCGCTCCGCTTCCTCTCCCTCCCCGCCCTCCACCCCTGCTTTTTGGGAAGGGGTAGCGGTCACACACTTGGATACCCCCCCTAAGCTGGGAAATGGGATTCTAGCTCAGCGCCATGGGCTGGCTGGTTCCTGCAGAGGCACTGAGGAGGGAAACCCCCTGCCGCGTTTTTTCGGACAGCTAGAAGGTATAAAATGTCGCCTGGCAGCAGGGTGCTTCCAGCTGACAGAAAATATCACCCCAAAGTCGTGGGGTGGGGGGATCTATAACCCTGCAACACCTCTGCTGCTAAAAGCTCATCCAAGAAATGAATTGTAGTAACGAGTTCTTTCCAACAGCCGAAGGAAATGGTTGTTCAACTTCCATCTTCTGCTTTGCGAATATTTTGTAATCAGGGTCCTGATTTGGCAAAGTACACGCGGAAAGGGGCAAGGGCTTGGCTTCCAGAATATTCCTGTGTGTATGTGTGCAGCTGAACTGGGGATCCTGTGCTCAGAGCACCTGGTTCCTCCATTAAGATGGGAGCAGTTATCATCATCTGGTTGCAAGCTTTTTTTTTTTTTTTTTTTTTTTTTTTAAGCAATGAAAATTTTCCTCAATTAAGCTGTTGATCAAGCAGCTGCAGCAAAAGGCAGCTGGGTTGTTGTCCCTGTTCCCCTCTGCTCTCAAGCACCTGGAACTCAAAAGCACCTAGGAAATGGGGCCAGAATGGAGAAAGGGAATGGGACTTTGGAATGTTTGCAGTGCTGGGTAGCAAGGTGTGCTTGCATCCTGCTGGGCACAGTGGCTCAGCGCCCTTTACGAGGGCTGAGACCTTCCTCTCTCTAAATGAATGGGGGTCATTGTGCTTAATATGAACTGCTGCAAATGTGGGCCATGAAAGTAGAATCACAGAATAGTTGCATAAAGTAGTTGCTCTGAAGTGGCCTGAAATGTTCAGGATCAGCTTTCTGGGAAATGCTGCTTATTAAGTCCTTCATGGTGAACTTGGGAAGCCACAAAAAAACCCAAAAGGATCTCCCCCCACCCCTTGCCAGCCTGCTGGAGAGTAGAGGTGAGGTTAGGCAGCCTGGCAGGAGCTCCTCTGCGTACTGGAGAGCACGCAGCGGTAGGGGACTGGAATGCCTGGAAGTCCGTGACATCTGCTGACAGCAGTTGTGAGAGGCTGCAAGGGACGAGTGAGGGGAGAGGAAGGTAAGGAGGGGAACATCTGAGACTGCAGGTACAGCAGCCCAGGTGGGGCAGGGAAATGAAGACTGGAGCTCAGGGAATTGCACAGCACGCTGGTGACAAAGCAAAGGGAAAGCCCAGGTCTCCTGTTTTCTAGGTGAGCCCTCTGAGCACCGAAACTTTTCCATCAGGGCAGAAAGAGAAGGAGCGGACAGAGTATTGTTGCTTGGAGACTAGCAGTCTGTCATTCTTAAAATCAGTAGTTTGCTCAGGATTCATCAGAACTGATGGCTGTTAGCAGGAACCAAGCAAGATGGATGCAAATTCTGTTACTCCTTTTCTTTTGGCAAGCTGTGAAGGTTTCTTCAGGATCTTCTGGCCTTTAGATTTGGGTCCTGCCCAGGGGAAGGTAACCAAAACAATACCCTCTAGCGCGTAGCACCTTGTGGTTCAAAGCAGCCTAGCAATCCTGACTAGGTAACTCTTTAGCATGCTCCTCAGACACAGTATCTACCTCGCACTCGCAGCCTGAGGACATCCAAAGAGATTAAGTGACTTGCCTGAAGTCAGAGCAGCGTGGCAGGGGTTAGAGGAACTTCAGTTTTCCTGCCTCCTTAAGCTCCAGCCACAGATAGAATTCCAAAGGATCGTGCTGAGCAGCTCAGCGTGACTTCAGTTCTGCATGTCCTGAGCACCTCTGTCTGTAGAATAATTTTCGACCACCAAAGCAAAATGACACCACCTTCACCAGAGATCAGCCGTGGGGCATCTGGAAGAGAAAATAAGAGAACATAAGAACGGGACGTGAGTATTAATGCTGTGAAAGGCCAAACTATGGAGAGACTACTGAAAAAAAAAATTAGAATCTTCTTTTAATTGAGGCTCATGGGAATAGCACAGGTATAAGAGGAGCAGGTGGAATTTAAGTGGAAAACAGAACCTGCTGCTTGTGAGTGTCTTGTGCTTCTGTCTCAGCCAGACTGCCACGAGGTGGGGACTGGCAAGCCAGACGCAAGCCAGGCAGGTAACAAGGAAGACGGGTATTTAAGCCCCATCGTGCTTTTTTGGACCTTCAAAAAGACTCGTTACCTGCTCCGGGCAGAGCAGACTAGGAAAGCGAGTGAGCCCAGCCCAGGAGGTGTGGGAACACACTGCAAGCAGATGGAGCTGAGCGTCCGTGAGGACTCCAAAACACCAGCAGAAGCACCTGCAGAAAGAAGAACAAGAGACAGTAAACCGAGGGGTTAGGGAAGTTGAAAGTGAGACAAAGAAGCAACACCAGATGGAGCAAGAGGAACCAAGGCAAGCAGGGGGAGAGGAAGGTGGGAAGAGACTTCTTTGGAAGGTTAAGTGTGCATCTGTTTACCTTGCCACGTGGAACATGCAGAGGTCTTGCTTTGCCTGCTCCCCTCCTTCTGGGAGGAGAGATTTGAAATGACAGGCATGTACTAAAGCACCGGGAGATCCTCAGGGCTGGGATGGAGGGGGCCCTGCGGAATCAGGATACACGACCGTCCCAGTACAGCTTCTAACAGCTGGCATCAGCCTGAAAGGAAGGTGGGAGCTGCAGCACGTGGATTTTGGCAGCGTCTGCTGCTGCATGATTTGGCCATGGAAAAAGAGAAAGAGAATCTTCTGAATTTCCAGAATTCTATCTTTCTGTGCAGAGGGCTGTGGGGAGAGCGTGTGGCTGGCCGGGGCACCCTGGCCCTAGGTCCCCATCGCTGTCAGCGCTCGCTGCTCTGTGGGTAATGCCAGAGCCAGGGAAAATGGTCCTGGAGGGACTGGGATACAGAGGTGGGACTCGGTTGGTCTGATTTGACAGGCACACTCCCCTTCCCGCCTCTCCAGGCTGCCACCTCTCTTCTGGAGGGGCTGGGGACGAACCGAGATTGGGGAAAAATGAGCGCAGGTCAAGGAGCGGAGCTGCAGCCGTGCAAGGCAGCGCGATGGGTGTGCACCCACGGGTGCTCACAAGTGGTGGGAGCTGGGGTGGCAGGTCTTCCGCTGGGGGCAGGTTCTCTGGGGCACGGCAGGGTTGCTCGGGAAGGTAAAGCTCCGCTGTAGGCGAAAGGATGAACGCGCGGCTGTGGCTTGGATGGGGTGCATCAGGCTGCAGGTTGGGGTACCTGGGCAACAGGGACCTACTAAGAAGCAACGGGGAGAGCAGGGTTATAGAGACCTTGGAGACCCGTCTGGGAGATGCAGAGCCAGGGAAACACTCGGAGGTGGCATCCAGAGCTCCGCTGACAGGCTCTGCTCCGTCTGGCCCAGCTCTGGTGGGACGTAGCCTGGAGACAGCAGCAGCCAAAGCCTGGGGCTGGCCTGGCACTTCTGTGCCTCGTTTTTATTTTTTTTTTTCTCCTCTCCTCTGCATCGAGGACTGCCGCAGCCGTGGGCGGCAGAGGGAGGCCGGGCTGGCTGGGTCTGCGGGGCCTGCAGCTGAGGCGGGCCCTCCCCCGAGCGGGGCCCAGGCCTGGCTGGCTCCGCCGAGGCGGCGCAGGGCACCCCCGCATGGCGGGTGGGCCTCGGGCGGCGCGGAAAGCGCCGCAACGCCCAGTGCCGCGGGCCTGCCCCGCTCCGCCGGCCTGGCCGCCACCGCCGCCCTAAGCAAGGCCAGGCCCCGGGCCCGCGGCGACCCGGAGGGCGGCGCCAGCTCCGCGCTCGGCCCCGGGCGGCCCCCTGTCCGCCACCGTCCCACAATGCCCA
>JAAGAY010140181.1:0-30543 GCA_011801015.1 Ardeotis arabs
CTAACCTTTTTTTTTTTTTTTTTTTTTTTTTTTTTAGTTTCACTCTCTTTATCTGTCATGGGAGTCTTAAAATCTGGGATTGTGCAGGTTTCATATTTCATCTCATGGATATTTTACTAATTTTTCAATTTTTCTGAACCAAACTATTTTTCCTTTTTTTGGTGACCTTGTCCATGAGGGCCTGCTCTGACAAGGTACGAATACTTACTGGATTAGGGAATAATAGAACTGATCTAAGTTGGAGTATTTTTACAGTAAGATATTCCTGATATTGAAGAGGCTGAAGATCTATTCTGAAACTCAGAAATTCAAGCTCAGATCAGTGATGCTGACAGTCTGCAGCTTTAAAAGAAGTCATTACTCTGTATATCTTGATCAGCAAGATGCTTGTTTCAAGGTCTCAATCACACTTTTGGACTGAAAGTATCTTTGTTTTGTAGACCATACCATGTCAGTACAAGATCTAAACACTGAAGTCTCTCTGGCAACGAATGTCTATAAACAAAAAAAAACCCAACAAAAGAGAGTCTTCATAGCAGTCTTTTCCCACCAGTAAAAATGGAGTGATGCTCTTTCCTGAACAATGGAGTCTGGCAAAGGTGTCAAGTGTCTTGATATATATTTTGTTGAATCACAGAATCATAGAATAATAGAATAGTTTGAATTGGAAGGGACCTTCAAAGGTCATCTAGTCCAACCTCGCTGCAAGGAGCAAGGACATCCCTAACTAGATCAGGTTGCTCAGAGCCTCATCCAACCTGGCCTTGAACGTTTCCAGGGATGGGGCTTTCACCATCTCTCTGGGCAACCTGTTCCAGTGTTCCACAACTCTCATTGTGAAATTTTTTTTCCTAATATCCAATCTAAATCTACCCCCCTCTATTTTAAAACCATTACCCCTCGTCCTATCACAACAGGCCCTACTGAACAGCCTCTCCCCATCTTTCTTGTAGGCCCCCTTGAGGTACTGGAAGACCGCTATCAGGTGTTCCCGGAGCCTCCTCTTCTCCAGGCTGAACAGCCCCAACTCTCTCAGCCTGTCCTCATAGGAGAGGTGCTCCAGCCCTCCTATCATCTTCGTGGCCCTCCTCTGGACCTTCTCCAACTGGTCCATGTCCTTCTTATGTTGGGGGCTCCAGAACTGGACACAGTACTCCAGGTGGGGTCTCACCAGGGCAGAGTAGAGGGGGAGAATCACCTCCCTCGACCTGCTGGCCACGCTCCTCTTGATGCAGCCCAGGATGCGGTTGGCCTTCTGGGCCGCAAGGGCACATTGCCGGCTCATGTTGAGCTTCTCGTCGACCAGCACTCCCAAGTCCTTCTCCTCAGGGCTGCTCTTGATCCATTCTCCGCGCAACCTGGATTTGTGCCTGAGATTGCCACGACCCATGTGTAGGACCTTGCACTTGGCCTGGTTGAACTGCATGAGGTTGGCACGGGCCCACCTCTCTAGCCTGTCCAGGTCCCTCTGTATGGCATCCCTCCCTTCCAGCGTGTCGACAGCACCACACAGCTTGGTGTCATCAGCGAACTTGCTGAGGGTGCACTCTATCCCACTGTCCATGTCGCACTGTCCATGTCGCCGACAAAGATGTTGAGCAGGGCCAAGCCCAACACGGACCCCTGAGGGATGCCACTCGTGACCGGTCTCCACTTGGACATTGAGCCGTTGACCACCACTCTCTGAGTGCGGCCATCCAGCCAACTCCTTATTCACCGAGTGGTCCATCCATCAAACCCATGCCTCTCTAGTTTAGAGAGAAGGATGTCGTGCAGGACAGTGTCAAAAGCTTTGCACAAGTCCAGGTAGATGATATCCATTGCTCATCCCTTGTCCACCGATGCTGTCATCCCCTCATAGTCCAACCCCCCCTGCAAGGAACAGGGACATCTCCAACCACATCAGGCTGCTCAGAGCCCCATCCAACCTGGCCTTGAATGTTTCCAGGGATGGGGCATTTACGACCTCTCCAGGCAACTGTTCTAGTGTTCCACCACCCTCAGTGTAATTTTTTTTTCCCTTGTATCAAGTCTGATTCTACCTCCTTCTAGTTTAAAACCATTACCTCTTGTGCTATCGCAACAGGCTGTACTAACATGTTTCTCCCCATCTTTCTTATAAGCCCCCTTTATGTACTGGAAGGCTGCAATAACGTCTCCTTAGAGCCTTCTCTTCTCCAGGCTGAACAACCCCAACTCTCTCAGCCTTTCAGTTCCTTGGGATTCAAGGTGAATAGACTGAATTTCCTTCTAGTTTTGACTAAATTTTGAATTAACATGGTATTTCCTCAGCTTGCTTTTGCCAGAGATTTCCTTCTGTTTAGTTGCATATACTGTTTTAATGCTGAAACAACTGAGCTTATTATCAGATTAATTGGGATTTTTTTGCTGTTTTTGTTTATAGGACTTGTCTTCAACAACAGTGGACTGTTACCTGTTTATATACTATGTGTCTATATAGCTCCTAATGGTTTATTTGCCTAATCATCCTGATGGGGTAGTCAAAAGCTCTGCAAGATCTCCCTGTGGGTAACACATTATGGATATAGGGATCAGACCTCAGTTCCATTTACTTTTTTTAAAGTTAATAGTGATGAATTCTGCTTTCCTTGGATGGATATTTCACTTCAGTGATCTCAGAGATCGGAGTTTGTGGCTGACCTTGGAGTTCAGTATATACATCACTGTCTTGGAGCTCACACTAATGAGATGTGTCAGACTTTCTGTCCATGTGTAGAAGGGACCTCGGCTACAAATAATGTACATGAAATATACAGTTTTCAACTTGTAGCAAAGGAGGGAAAATAACAGGAAATTCTTTCTGGTTGTGTGTCTCACTGCAAACCACTAGCAGATTTCAGTTACGAGATAACTTCATCAGGAATTTACCCTTGTAATTACAGGTAAGCAATTGTAAACTATTTGAGCCACTGCAAAGAGGAACATAAATGGAAGGTGAAGAAGGAGAAGATGCATCCTGAAGTCAGTGGGTTTGGCAAGAACATCAAAAGGAAATGACAGAGCCGGAGCGGCTTCAGGGATCCTGCAAAGCATACTTGTGAATCTACAGTCAGAGTAGTGAATAATATTTCCTCTAGTATGTTAACATAATCGGTAGCTTAACCTAATTGTTAGATTAGTGGTGAGCCAGCCATTTGAGTCTTCAGACAACTTCAGCCTCTGTTGTCTTTCCTTAAGGATGTTCCTTTCCAACCAAGAGAGGGGGAGAAATCTGGATCCTTGTGGCTGATTCTTTTATATATGAATATGGTGTATATACATATTTACACTCTCTTCCCCCACATTTTTCCTTTATATGTTATCCTTAGAAAACACCCTTTATTTTCTAACTAAGGCACTGGGTTTTATTTAAGCCAAGGCTGCCTATCTTTGCCCCACTGTATGTGCTAATTCTTCTTACACTTTTCCCAGGCAAGCTGTCTCTTTTTTACATTGCCAGGATGAGGCCTCTCAGGAAGAATCCTTGTTTGTCCATATGACAACAAAGTGAGCTAGAAATCAGCTGTTTCAACAGATTGTCTTACTGGGTAGCTAACCGTGTGGGAAGCATTTTGTCTGCTGAACTGGAGCCACCTTAGATTAACATAGCTGTCTTATTTTCTTGGGAGTGCCTCCCTCCCTCACATATGGAGGCTGCACATCTAGCTGCCACCTAGAGCTTCATTCTGAAATCCACCAAACCTTACGGACCTGCTGCTGTGGCACTGCTTTTGCAGGAGACCTTTTTCAGTCTTTGTTCAACTTTGGATGCTGAGACTGTTATTCAAATATATGATGTTTTGTGGGGACTTAGAACCACCACTGTGGAATAGAACATCATGAGAGAAAGGAAGATTACTTGTCTCCAGCAGTCGTTCCGCCAGTGATTTATCTGATCGTAAATTCACAACCTTTCCTACTTCCTCTTGGACATTTTAAGCCTAAGACCTGGGTGGAGTTCTGATTCATTATCAGTATTGTGGAGAAGTGAGGGGCTGGTACTGATTTGCTGTGTGTACTTCTGAAGCAACATGGGCATACAGACCCTGCACAGTGAATACACATGTAGACAAAAAAAAAATTGAAGCAGGAATTACAGAGTGAATAACCTTTCTTTTACTTTGTTGCGGGATTATAAATGAGAAAGAAAAGGAATATGCATATTCCTCCAAAGTTAGAAAGGATCCTCTGGGCTGTTCAGTTTGTCTCATCTCATGTGTAGTAGCAGCATGGAGTGATGTTAACTGAAAGAGGTCAGCATATGCTCCAGCTAATCACGCTTGTCAGTAGAGCTCTTATAATGCTGTTCGGAGATACTGTGATATCTCAAAGATGTGCCCTTAGAGTTTCTCTGTAGGCCATGTAGGCTCTGACACAGTTCAGAATATGTGTTTAAACAGTTCCTGTTCCTTCCTACAGATAAGCAAAATCAGGATCCAGATTAATTATGCTTTGGTTCACAGTTTAATGTTGTGTCCTAAATAATTTATTTCTTTCAAAATAGACTATTTAAAGGCAAGTGACAAGGGCAAGATTGTTCTCCTCCTCATAAATCCCTTTAATTGCTTCCATAACATACAGAGCATGTATTGAATTTTGTATTAAAGAGTGAAAAGGATACATTTGAATCTATCTTACAATAAAGTAATTTATTGTGTTATGGGTATACATATAACATTAATATCTACAAATATTATCTGTTTGTTTTGTAAACAATTATCTGTAGATATAATAATTTAATCTTCAGTTTGAGGAAGAAATGTTTGTGTTTCACCATAGCAGTTTCTCTTGTATGAGTACCAAAAAAAAAAGACGTGTAAAATACAGTAGATCTTAATTGAGTGATGAAAGACTGGGAGAGGAGTCTGAGTTTCATAACATTTTTGGACTGAAGACTATTTCTCTGTCTTCCTCCCCTTTATTTTTAACTTGAGTAAGACAGGGACAAATTCAAATGGGAGACCCCAGAACACTTACTGGCCTAAAGGCTTGTTTCCTACTGAAATAAGCTCGTGTTCAGCAATGGCCTTAAATTTCAGAGCTTTTAAAGAAAAACTCTTAAACTTCAGACACTTACATATAAACCATCTATTTATTTTTTGTTCTAGCTGATATTGTTCACAACATCTATACCTAAGCATTGCCTCAGTTACCTGCTGTACAATCCTATGTAACTGTGTAGATGCGCAGGTTGTCTTACTTCTCAAACCTGTGATTAATTGATGCATTGTAAATTCATAGTCAAAATGTTTTCTTTCACTGTTTTGCTTGCCTAGTCTATGCATAAGAATAGTTAAAGCGCAAAGTAATATTTATAATGTAATGAAATGATACATGTTTAAGAAGATATGATTCCATCATTTGAAAAAGTTCAAGATGAATGAAGGAGAGGGACAAAAAAAACTACAAATTGAATCTGAGCATAGTCATCCTAGGGAATGCACTTATGTGATAGAAAAATAAGTAAAGGAAATTTTTTCAAAACAAATTAGAGAGTAGGAGCTCAAAAATAAATGTATGAGAGGCCTTTAGAAGCTGTATGCTGGATTTACCAGAGAAAAGTAAATAGCGAGTAGGAAAAAAAAAAAATTGCCAAAAGTGATACCTGCATTCTATCCAAAGATTCTAATTACGTATTTTTAAAATGTAGTGATTATAAAATAAAATAACCATTCAATGCTGGTGGAAAGAAATTTTTATTTTTAGTTCCACTGAATTTTTAAAGTGCTGTTTTTTCTAGTAAAAAATGATTGACATGTAAATGTGACAAGTATTTAAAGAAGTTGGAGAAGATATAAACTATATCTTACAAAGATAGGATTAATACTAAAGCACATACATATATTTTCAGATGATTTAAAGCTTTCCCTCAAAGGATTTTGGTTTTGTAATTTATTTTATTTTAGTGGAATGGCACTGACTTCTACCAGATGGAATCTGTCACAATTTCCTGTAGTAATCTTCAAAATCTGCTGCAAATCTTTTAGTAACATAGAGAAAGATAAAGTTTTCAAAATATTCTTCTCTAATGTATTGCCTGCAGGAGAAGACATGGATTAGTAATATACTTGCTGCTAAAAGACCTTCTTATTTTTGAGAATCTTCTTAATTTATGTGTTTAGGGTGTAAATAACATATATTCAGTTAATGCTTTCATGAAAAATGTAATTTTATTCTCATTATAATAATACTTGATTTTGTCATAGAAAAGATCAAGATTCCTTCTGAAGTCTGTGGCTTAAAGCTTTGTTCTATAAAAGGCTTTAAAGGATAATAGTGATAGGACTAGACCTGTTT
Organism: Ardeotis arabs; assembly: GCA_011801015.1. Classification (NCBI taxonomy): domain Eukaryota; kingdom Metazoa; phylum Chordata; class Aves; order Otidiformes; family Otididae; genus Ardeotis; species Ardeotis arabs. The sequence goes on from JAAGAY010140181.1 coordinate 6,298, forward strand.
AGTCTAGGTTTAAAATATAAGCTTTTATGTAAGCATGGCTACATGTAGCTACACTACAACATTGCTGTTAGGGTAGAGGAAAAAAAAAAAGAAGAAAAAGTTACTGATGCAAAACTTTATATTCCTTATATCTCATAAACCAACAAAGTACTTACAAAATTCATACTCTGTGTGACTATTGAAGAGCTTTGGAGAGGAGTACTCAGTAAGGTCCATACCAGTACTTTGTGGTTTGAATGGCAAGCATGACTTGCAGTTGCAATGCCCTTCAAGCATTTTGTAAAATTTTACTTCATTTTAGTTCTTGTTGTTTCTGACTTAACTATTTGGGATAGCCAGTAGTTTTTTTGTTGATGAAAGTACTGTTCATTGATGAAAGATGAAAAGTTCTAAAGGCTGTCACTCTGCAGCACAGTTTTGTTTTGTTTTTTTTTTTTTCTAAAAGAGTTTTACTCCCTAGTATTCAGTGATCCTCGGCAGCATTTAGCAAGTGCAAAACTAGCCATTATCTTATGGGCTGTCTCACAGTGATGGGAAAGTGATTGCTTAAGGCATCACACAACATATTTTGCATATTTTTTTTCTGTATAAGGAATCTACAAATGTTGCCACATCATCAGTCCTTTGCCTCAGAAATTTTCTTCAACGTTAGCTAATTTCTAAAACTGAACACCAGATTTAGTAACTCAGCAATATGATGTACTGGATTAGTTTTTTTTCATTAGGAAAGAGATTGCCTAGCTTTATGGCAAATTCCACAAAACCTGATCTATATTCTAAATAAACTTTTTGTGGCAGACCACATAGGCCAATGATACCCAAATTTCATCTGCAGGCTGTCACTGGTCCACAGTCTGCAGCAGGTATGTGCAGCCATACTACAGTAAAATTTGCTCAGGGGAGCACACAATTTGAGTAGACAGTTTTCCATACTTCTGTGGCTGTACTTGTACAGCATTGTGAATAATTAGGGTAATAGTTTGTGCTTTGAAATACTGTGCCAAGTTGTCATGTATCTTGTTTCATTGATACCTAGGGACGGCTAAGTTTTCTGAAAAGCAGAACATCAGTAGTATGCACTGATGTTAGGAGAGAATACTGATCCTCCTTAATTAAATTAGTTTAACAAAGTTACATTAGAGAGTGCTTATACTTCCATGTAATATAGTCATTGCCTTACGTGTACCTGATTTCTCCAAGGAGCGTTGCAAATGCACTCACTGTTCCTTAATGTTATATTTTGCATTTGGATCTCTGATTTAGCTGACAAATGTGAAAAAGCACATGTTGCCAGAGAACTTTCAAGAGACAAGCTGTGAAGTCTAAAGAACACAGGTTATTCCAGCTAAGGTTGGCACTGACTTCTGCTTAAAAGTTTTTCTCCTAGAATGTAGTTTTTAAACTTGAACCTGCAGAATATAAGTTAGCATTCTTCAGATACTGATTTTCATTTTCCAGTTTTATTACACAGAGGTGTAATATTACTGTTATTTTCACTTGTCCTCTTCTGGTCACATGCTGAAGCAGTTGAGAGCACTCCAAACAGCTGAAGAACAAGATTACATCCAAATTGCACCATTTTGGTGATTTTTCAAATTCTGATTGTGTGGGCATGTAAATTAGTACAATACAAGGTCATGTTAAAGATGACATTTTGCCATTTTTGTCAGTGGTATAAGTGTCTCAGCACTGAATTTGGACTAGTTTATATGAGCAGAAAATAGTGTCATACAGGGTTTTACATAGTTCTTATTTAAGTGGAAAAATCCTGCTGATTTCCTGAGCAATACTGCGGAGCATTCTGGGCTCTGAAGTCTCACTCACCAAGTCTCACTGTCTGTCATGCATGTGGCTTTGTTGTGCTATATCTTACCCAATTAGTTACTTAGCTTTCTGTCTAGCAGTTAGCTACACAAGTTTATTCAGGGAACTAAATATCTCTTCTGTCATTAACAATGACGTGACTATTTGTGCAATATCAATTGAAATTCAGACTGGTGGCATTTATGGCCAATGGGATCCAAAAGAGGACATGACAAATAAGACCACATGTCTAAAGTCCATTTGAAGTGTGAAAAATACTAAAATACACTAGCTACTTTTTGTTGATGAATTAGTTTATTTTAAAGGCAGAGTAGGTATCTAAATTTCAGTGAAGCAGTGATGTAAGTTTTAAAACAAAAACACAATCTCCCTACAATATTTTTAAAAAAAACCCTAGAATTTGTTCAATTTGTTAGGAGAGCTGTAAAAAAAAAACTTTCCAGTTAAAATCAAAAGAAACATTTCAGACATCAACAATCATCAGTTGCTTCTCAAGTCTGATAACTTAAATTTTAAGTTTACCCACAGTGATACTGACTTCCCGTTCTGTTGTCTTAATGTATTATTTCTGGAGTCAACAGAAAAATATGGAAGGAATACTGCAGGTGAAAGCAATAATGACTCATTCTGGCAATTTTTATTAGCTCCTTTGTGTAAGCAACGTGTGTGGGGATTGAAAGTAGCAAATGCAAAATGTTGAATATAATTTCTTTCATGCTTCCTCATAAGGTACAAGGCAAAATGTAGACACTATTACATTTTCATTTGAACTACATTTCCAAGGCCATTTCTTCAAATCCTCATTAAACTCATTCAGAGCTGTTTTGTTTTTAACCAAGGTCAGAATGGTTGTCTTGCTAAGTCTGTGGACACTGTGAATGGGAATTTATAAATCCTGACATTGGGAAGTAAGGTTGCTCTTGCCCTACATTTCATTGGGAAGTAAGGTTGCTCTTGCCCTACATTTAATAAGGAGAGGAAGTAAGATGGAAAAAAGAAAGAGAGCAAGCTGCTTTGCCTGATGGTGTTAAAAGGAAGATCTTACTTTGCTGGAATCAAAAAATAAGACTTTTTCTTTTTTTAAGCAGGTCACAATGCACTGATGATGTCTCCTGTGATATTCATCATTTATATTTCCAGTAAGCTGGTATGTTGCCTGCAATCACTTGTCAGTTTTCCTTTTCTATGGTCTGTTAGTCTGTTAGCCCACCAGTTAAAATACATCCTAAATAACTTCTACATTAAAAATAAGAACAGTTGATAGAAGAGTTACTTTCAGAGGTAGATGTCTCATGAACAGAATGTTTTTTTCATATCATAAAAAGATCAAATTGTGCACACTGTTGAACAGTTGTGGGTTTTTTTGTTTGTTTGTTTGTTTGTTTGTTTGTTTTAATAGTACATTTAACTTCTTGGCAAGGAAACTTACTGGTTTTAATTAAGGAGAAATTACTTGAATTAAGCAGCCAGTATGAACATTTTGGTATAGAGTCTGAAACTTGTGGTGTTTTTGTGGTGGTGACATTATCTGTTTTCAAATAAAGAATAAAAAAAAAATCATAGTGTGAGCTGATATAGTCAAATTGTTCAGTACTACTGACCAATTACTATTAGTGAATGGTTGTTTTCAGGGAAGGTAGAACTGTTACAGTGGGAAAGTATTGAATAAGTGTAGGGGTAGCAGTCTTTAGCTGAGGATTCAATGTATTTGCACTACAATGGAGATGGGAATCACCCTAGCTCCTTTTTCCATAAGGATATACAGGTCATAAGATAAGTCGATCTTACTATGTGTGTGTATTCCTTTGTTGTTGCTGCTTAAAATATTTTAGTCTTTCACAATTGATGGGCCTATTTTTTTCAGATTCAAGGTTTGTTTTTTGGTTTTTTTTTTTCTGATTGAAGTAAATAGGTAATGAAATTTGTTTCTTAAGAGTGTGTAATATGAGTACTTAGGAATAGAAGGTGCTGGATTGGTTGCTGCTACTTAAGTATAGAAAAGCTCGAGAGTCTTTTCTAATACTTAGTTTTCCACTTCTTTGTTGCTTTCTTTGGTAATATTTGAATCAGAGAATGCTTCATGTGCTTTAGAAATCCAGTAGCCATTGTTGCAAGTTCAACCTGGACATAAGGACAGAGTAGAAAATGCAGAATTTGCTTTGTTTTCTGGAGACAGATTTTAGATCTCTTGCTTTAGGTGACATTGTAGTTGACTGAGTATCTTTTCTTTAAAAGATTTATTTTAGCTGTCCCAAGGATATTTCTGCATCTCCCTGGGAACATGCAAAGTTCATCTTTTCTATCATCTCCTTCACTCAGTGATCTGTTTGCTGTCTCCAGGTTTCAATGCAGTCTATCAATTGCTCTTTAGATAGTTGAAAGAGATGGTGTTGAATGCTGCATGAACAGGGTGTGAGTTTAACTCTTTGGCAGCGGGTGAAACTTAGTGTAAGAGAAATGGCATCTTCACCTCAGTAACAGGCACTCTAGAACCAGCCATCCACAGGGCTCTGTCTCACTTATCCCTGATGGTTAAGGGATGACCACATGCCTTCCGTCAGCTAAACTGCAAATGCTTTCCCATCTTAGAACAGAGAGTATTAAATAGGTTCTTTTGTTTATTTTGTTTGGCTTAAGATTACCTTTTTTTTAATTAAATTACAACCATTGTAGTGAGCAAAGAGCATCGATTTCAATAGAGAAAGCGAGTGAAAAGCTGTTATAGCTTTGTGATTTCAGAGTCTGGCATTCTGAGGAGGAGAATTTAGGCTAACCAGCAGACCAGGCAGATTTCCCCCAAACTACTGGGGGCAACAAGCAGGTTGCCCAGAGAGGTGGTGAATGCCCCATCCCTGGAAACGTTCAAGGTCAGGTTGGATGAGGCTCTGAGCAGCCTGATCTAGTCGATGATGTCCCTGCTCCTTGCAGGGGGGTTAGACTAGATGATCTTTGAAGGTCCCTTCCAACCCCTACCATTCTCTGATTCTATGATTCTGTTAGGTATTTTAATATGAGGCAGGAGTAATATAAAATAAAGGTGTTTTGTTTTTTTTTTTGCCACAAGTGTCACATCACCAAAACAATTGCTACCCAGTTGCAGAGTTGCAGAGGTTGCTCCTGCTTACTGGCTTTACATACGTAACTCCATTAACTTTACCATAGTGTGTTTAAGCTACCAGTTAGGCCCGGAGCTATTCCGGACCCTGAGTACCTGCTGGGTGTAAAGCCAAGGCAAACTCGGGGAACTGCTGATATGGAACTGTATATGAGCTCTTCCTGGTGAGAAAGTGAGTGATATACCATAAAAATTAAAAAATCAAAATGAACAAAAAACCTAATATTGAGTAATGAACTGTAATTTCTTTATCATCAGAATTTTGTTGACATCAGCAATAGTGTTAAAATTCTGTGTAATATCATTGTAAGCCAGCTATACTTTATTTGTTATCAACATATACATTCACTGTATATATACAATTTTGCACAGAAGGTGGTAGAAAGAATTAGTTTTAATTATAAATTTACCTTGTTTTGTTTTAAGATGTCTGCAGAGGCAAAGTGAACATGGCTTAGTTCCCTTTCATTAAAATAATGGTGCTTTGATAGTAACACTAGTAAACCTGCAGATCATCCATACCTAAATATGTATTGCTTTTTTTTTTTTTTTTTTGGCGGGGAGGTGGAAGACTGACTACTTTAAATATGTAACAACATGCACACAGCAGTCATGGGATTCCAAAGGAGGGTGGGCAAGAAAGAATGTCAGAGTGTTTATCATACAGCTGTGCCAAAAGTAAAGGCTGAATGAATGAGATGGAGATTAAAGCCAGTAGTCTGAGCCTGTATTCAATCACTGCAGTCACTCTGTTTGCCTCCTGCATGCTGATGAAGTGTCATGAATGGTCCCATGTACTTTCATTCCAATATATTTCAGGCAATAGTGATTATTGCTTGTACTCAGCTAAAGCATGAAATAACTGGCAAACTCTTGCTTAGCAACAGAAGGCCTCATCTTCTCTCCCTTGGGATCACTAACTCAAAAATGTGCTACTTCTTTTAAAAGTTAAAGTTAGGAGGAGTAGGTACTTTATATTCATTACTTTCCTTGATAATTTAAAGAAGAAAGAACAAACTAAAGCCTGCAAATGACTCTGTTCCATAAATAATTATTGACTGGTTTATGAAGTCCAAATCCAGTTTCTTTTATCATACTTTAAACTGTTCTGTAGTTGGGCTACTGGCAATTTTTATAAAGATATTGCCTTAATATGTGCTGAGAGGATCGAAGCACTTTGCTTCCTTTAAAAAAAATTCTCGTAGTGTGTTTTGATAAAATCCTTTGGAATGCATTTATGTAGTATTAAATCATTTCATGTTTGAGCTTATTTTAACTGCTTAGACTATGATTTGTATTTTTCAGAGAGCTTAATCTTGAAAGGAAAATGAATGCACATTTGTTAAATAAATGACAAAATGCAGAGCATGGTTTGAGTTGTGGATCTTCAGCACGTGCACCAAAGAATTCATTAATAAATGCAGGAACATTATTCTAGTGTGAATTATATGCTGCTCTGTAGGTTTCTATTTTTGGTCACCACAAGATGGCAAAAGCAATGAGCACACAAATGCAAGGACGAGTGAGTTTCATAATAATGCGTTCTGCATTCACACTTTATGCACATCAAGAGAGAATCCAAGCACAGCAGGGGTGACAATCACTCCGACAGTCTTTTGAAATCAAAGTACTTCCTTGAGAATGTCTTTCCAGCACTAATTACACACTTCTATTGTGGTTCTTACATTGTGCAAAGTAAAATGTTTACACTGTCACTGGATACAGCTCCATCACTGGAGAAATGGAAGGTAAAAACGAAACAGATTATTAAATAGATTTAGTTTATTTTATGTTTTACTGGTTCTACTTCTTTGTGTTTAGGGCTGAAATACAAAAATCTGTGTCCTTTGTCACCAAAGGACTTTGCCAAAGATGCTGATTTTTCACCAACTCCAGGGAAGTCTCTTCACTCAAGAGAGCTGTTACAATGTGGAAAGGATTGGTTGCCTAGATATCTTGAGGATTTTGTCTTTTTTACAGTTTTTTTTTGTTTTTTTTTTTTCTAGTTGCGTACTGATCACACAATAACTACTATCAATGATTTTTTCTAAAAGAGGAAGGCAAAAAAAAATTGAGACATTTCTTATCCCAGCGTGTGATGTGCATCTGTGTGTGTTTATGCATATGGACATGCATTTATGTGTGTAAGATTGTATATACAATCTCAGTAATTGCTATGAAACTCTTCACTGTGTAGGAGGGGATGCAACTTATCAGTTATGTAATTGTATTAAAAAGACGAGAAAAAGTCTTCTGGCTTTATAACATTTGCCTGACTGTGTGAAGGTTTATGTGAAGGGTTAAGCAACCAGTCTGGTCTTGATCTTTTATTCTTGTCTTTACTGCTAGGGTTGGTGAAAAGGATAATTGGTAGGAAGGATTGTCAGATGTAAGTGGAACAGGGAACCATTAAATATTCATTGTTGAGAATGGAGCCAAATTCCCCCTTCCTTGCAATTCAAAGGCCTAGTTCTTCACAGCTTTGCATTTGTTATAGCCATTAACAACTGGACACATTATAGGGGAAATAGTATTGCTGATCTCGATAGGAAACTGTGAGTTTAGTAGGAATATATATATACATTTTTATGTGTAAGGTTTATATGAGCCATGCATACATGTCAACTTGATGCAATATATGTACATCAAAACATCACAGTCTATATACATATGTGTATACACTTTACTCCTATTAAAGTCTTTGGATCGTTTACTCAATTTACTTTTCCAGCAGTGACCAGCTTTGTTTGATTGAAGATATCATAATTTGAGTATTAAATGGAATGGTATTGGAATAAGCTTATCTTGTATCAACAGAGCAGTTCTGTTATGGCAAATCAGTATTAATATATTAAATTGGGAAGCAGTAGAAAAGAGAAACTGTGTACGTGAAATTGCTAGAATAGAAGCGGTGAATCAAATTCAGATGTTTTAAACACTAAAGCATCAAAAGCCATAAGCAAACAGCTTAGACACAGTGTGTGCTAGTGTATACACACAGAGTATGCAAGTGTGTACTGGTACATTAGTTGAATAATTTAATTATAGAATGACTTGGAAGGGGTACTTGGAGGTCATCTAGTCCAAAAAAAAGCTAGAGAGACATAGAGTTGTCATACAGTGCATAGCCAAGTACAAAGTATAACGCTGAAGGAGAGTGCCTTTGGCTTTGCACCTTTGTTCAGAGCTGCTGCCATGACTTGTGGTACATAAAGAAGTCATACAAAGTGAATCGTTCTTAAAATAGAGCTTTCACTTGGATAACAATTCATTTGACAAATGTCCTTGGTCAGAATTACAGTTATTTAAGATGCAACACAAATTTGCTAAACACCTGGTGCTGGGAGTGTGGAGACTTTCTCATTATTTTGTTGAATTTGCTGTCTGTGAAGTTAGTGGTGAAACTTCCATTGATTTTATTGGGAACGAGATTAGTCATTGTGCAAAGATTCTTGTTGTACAGAAAATGTACAACTGTTTTTACTTAAGACTAGTGAAGGATTGTAGTTCTTTGGTTCATTGAGTTTCAGCAGATTAGAAGAATTGAATTCAGAAGAACTGAATTTTGATTAATACTACAATTCTCATGGCTTCAGCTCTGGGCTACTTTGAGTTTGATGGTGTAGTTTCACTGAAAATGGTGCAGTATTCTCCTGTTAACAAGAGCAAATAATTAGCCAGTACAGAAGATACATAACAACATCAGAATCTGAATCCCAGTCTCTTGAATCCCATTCTTATTTTAAATCAAGACCATGTAATTGTTATTTAATATATTTCTCCCTCTTAATGATAATAACACAATCACTGCTTTCTGTATTTAACCAGGCTCGCATTTCTCTTGCAGTGAGGTTTAGTGATGTTCTCTTTATTGCAAAATGACTGTCTTCCTCTGCTGTTATCCTCCCCAGTATGAGACCAAAATACACGTGTGTGCATCGACATACACAGAAATAATGTGATTGTACTTACAGCTGTGATTAATCATTCAGTTCACTACCCTTAGTTGCCCCTTAGGTAATACACACTTGTGTTGGCCTATTTTCTCTCGAGATACCCTACCCAATCTTTGGTCTGAATGATTGGATTTGTTTTAGTGTCGTAATGACTCTCCTTTTAATGGTTGCTGTATAAATTCAGATTACCTATACTTAATTAAAATAACTTTATTTTGTTTGAACCTAATACATTTTGGATTTTAGGCATTTAGAAAAAAAAGGTTATATGGCCTTTCAGAAACCCTTTTTTAATGAAATATTGACAGCTTTTCTGTTCTGATTCCTATCAGCTTATCCTCAGTTTTCGTTCAAGTTGTTATATTGCCTTTGGAAAAATTTAAATAAGAAGAGCAGGTCAGAAGTGGTCAACATGACCATGTATATCTCATATATGTACATGTACTTGATATCATTCAAGTTTTATTACATCTGGTCAGTGCAAACATTAATTCAATAAATCTCTCTTTGCTGCTTTCCTACTCATCCCTGTGGGATCATTCTCCTGTCCATGAAGTTTGTACTTTTTTCTTTCTGCATACCATTGTCACAGAAACACAGTATCAGTATCACTGACCTAAACAAGTATGTTCACCAAAATGAAGGCAGATAACCATTAACCCATAATGTTAACAGTTGTCCTTCAAGCATTTCCTCTGGATGAGGAGCAACACTTAGTTACGCTTAGTGCTCTTTAACTTGACAGCTTTCATGTTGTCCTCTGCACCAAAGAACTTCTGATCAGTGCTGCTTCAGTGTGACCCATGGAGCTGATGAAACCTTAGTTTTTATTCTTAGAGACTTAGCTGATGAAAGATGAAATATAGTTTATGATGGTTTATGATAACTTAATCCCAGATTTGACAGAGTAATTTAGTGTCATCCACCAGACACAGTCAGAACACTGAAATACTTACTACAGTCAATATTGTGGTGTTAAATTTCTAGCTGGTAGGAGAGAACAAACAATGCAAAGCAGAGCCAATGCCAGACTTGGACCTGACTTTTTTTGGCATGTGACATTCCCTGAGAAATCAGTGGGAATTCTTCTTACACAGGTAGTTTCTACTTTGATTTTTTTCTCCAGGTTGGACTAAAAGTTATATATTATAAAGTAAAAATATTGCATCCATTGACTACGATATCATAAAGACCAGACTTACTGATTCACGCTATATTAGCTATTGTGAAGGATCTTAGCAAATTGGTTGTATCTTATGACCAGTATGAGAAGCAATACATTCCAAATCATCTTCAAGTTCAAGGTCATATAGTACAGCAAGTCCTTCTGTGAAGTATATATGTATGCGTATATGTGTGTGTTTATCTAAGCACACGTAACAGTAAACTTAGTTCATCAAAATGCTGAGCAAAACAGTGAGAGGCCTCATTTTTGTTCCTTTTTATTAAAGACCTTGATCTGAGGAAGTATTATTTATTAGACATTTATTGTGAAATTGATAGCATGATTTAACTTTTTATTAGCTAGTAAAACTGATAAGCAGTACATAAAAAGATGGACCTTGTTATAGATGGAATAATAATAAAGAAGGTTAATTTAAAGTTTTTTAAAAGGTCATCAGTGTAAAGACTTTTTAACATTGCCTTCTATGGTATGAACACATACCTTAAAGTTTTTCTTCTGTCCATAGTTTTGTTTGGGTCTATTTTACAGCTACTAAGTCTAGCATAGAATGGACAAACATAGCTATGTTTTCAGCTTTTCACTATCCTGAGATTAATTCTACATCTGCTGTGAACATACATGACATATCTTCTTTGAGCATAAGCCCCCTCTATATGGTGTAGAGGTGAAATAATGAATGTTGTGAGTAGGTAATAATTGAACACTTAGTTGTGTAAATGGAAGACATTGTTGCTGATGAATGGGGCCCTGGAAGAGGTGTTCTGTATGCCTCTAATCTTGAGCCCTTTACTGATTTGTAAAAGTGGGTGGGATGACTGTAGTCCTTGTTCACTGCACTGTCTGGGCAGCCTTGGGTAAGTGTGAGCAATTAAAAACCCCTTTTGCTGTCACTCGTCTCTGAGTTGTGCAGAAGATAATCTTATCCTGTAAATTGTTATCTTCTTGTAGGACTAGAAATGAGGATATAAAAATCATGGATTTCATCCATGAAAACTTTTCGTTTCAGCATGCACCTGTTTCATGTCTGTTTGAGCAAACCAGATAAAAAAGGAAAATGCAGCAGTGAAGCTGGCCCAGATAGAAAATAACTCCTCTAAGTCTGTAGAACAGCTGAGAATAATAGCCAACATACTCATGCTTCTCTGTCACATTTGCGTAAAGCACTGTTCCCAGATGAACCTTTAAAATGAAAGCCATCACTCAAATCCATCAGTTAAGGAGCTGTCAGGTTCACTTCCTCTAGTTGATGCTGAAGTTTGGTATTAGTCTAACAGAAGGGATATATTTATTTAGCATGCTAAACCTGTATTTTGTAACTTTTAAGATAATGTAATTGTCTAAAGCCCTGGTGATGCACCTGCAATAGTGGGGCCTGTGTGCTAAATCTAGCTATGTGCTCAGCATAGCACCTAAATGAGAGACTTCATTGCTCTGTTTTGTAAACACGGAGAGACAGGTACCACTGAGGAACATTACACTGTTCTTGTGTACTCAGTAATGAAACTCTGAGAGCTAAGCAAGAAGAAACAACAGATGCAGCAGATACATGCTATTCTATTCTGGTCCTTATTATGTGCTTGATTTGAGAATTCGTGCTAGCACCCAGATTAATTGAACCTATGCACCATAAACTTCCTTTGCAGTCACTGCGGAGAGAGAGGCACTTGAAGAGATGCAAATTCTGCCTGTTGAATCTTTGTACCTGAGGATCCTTTGCCTGCTCAAGATTCTCAGCATGAAACCTTGGTTTGGGTTGGTCTATAATACTTCTGATTAATTTCATATATTATTCAGTGGGGTTATTTCTTCTCAGGTGTAGTAAGACATTCAAAATTGTTGAAAATTGTTTCGTTCTTGGATATTGGTACCATGCCACTTTAGTGTCTCCATTTTCCAGTGTTTACTTTTGTAGTGTTACTAAGATAAGTTTATATTTCCCTGTGGTTACGTGTGAGCTGTTGTACCTGTAATTTCTCAGTAAGTGCGGTACCACAGAGTACAAAGTCTTGAAAGGCTGTATTTTGTATGGAGAATGTGTATGGACACTTTACATGAAAACCGTAGCAAAAGAATGACACTAGAACACTTTCTCTGTAATCTAGTGATTTCAGGTAAAACCTACCATCTAGATTACCAAGAAAACAACTGCACCACAGTGTCATTACTGGAAAGAAAATTGAGTTTTTGTGTCATAGGCTTTTGCAAAAAGGGAAGAATATTGTTATAGCTAGTAGTCGAAATAAACAGGTTTATTTTTTAAAAAAATATTTAGATTTACGGAGAGAATATAGAGATTGAGTGTGATCACATTTGTCCTACAAAAATGACAGAAAATTTCCATAATTTGAATTTTTTATTCATTCACAGGTATGGGTTAGCATATGGCATGTTAACAAGGCTGGATATCATTAGGTAGCAGTTGTTTTCAGCAGCATAGTTTGGCCTCCAGGTTTTCAAACCTTACATAGACACAGAGTGATGACACAGCTCTTGTTGCATAGGATGTAACTTCCTGGTGGATGTTAATTAGAAGTTTAGGGTTATTACTTCTGCACTTCAAAGACTAAGAGATATTGAAAGGATCTCACAAAACAAAATTTAGTCATATTGATTCTCTGTTACCACATGACCTGTACTCGACCAAATTTTACCACAAATCTACTGTTGAACCCAGGATCTTGAAGTGCAGATCTTGATACCAGTAGGAAGGGCACTTGTATGATGACTTTTTAAAGTCTTATTTTACATATGCAAATAGTTTTCAGGTCATTCTAGAATAACAGTCAAGTAATTTTAGGATAACAAATACTGTGTTTGTAAAAAGGGAAACCTGAGAAGTTAAAACACTTTTTACCTGTGCTGCTACATATATCTACTTCTGATATATGGCTTTATCTGCATGTTCCTTCAAACGGATTTCATGCTCCCTGCAGTGACATATTTTGCTAACACAACAGACTTGTTCCTTCCTGACATACAGCTTCTGGCTCCAACAAATGTCAGTAGCTTTTTAGACAAACCTGTGCCTTTTATTCCTGTCTTTCTCAAGAGAAATATCAGCATCCCTCCAATAACATTTTTCCCCCTATGGCTATTCTGTTTTTTTTTTATAAACAGACTAGGTTTATTTTACATGTAGAGGCAGGTAAAGACTTGGAAGGGTGTTTTTCTTTTTTTCTTTTTCTTTTTTTTTTTAACAATTTTAAATATTTTTAGGAAAGTAACAGAGTGACAGCCTCTTCTCATGTTATGCAAATAAGCATAGCTTTGTTTAGTCCTGAATTCATGCAGTTATTTCCTTTTTGTAACCAATAGAGGCCTCCAGAAGCAATTAACTAAACCTGCATGAAGAGGAGTGAACAGGAGGCCCTCGGAGCTGCAGGTGCTCCTTAGAGGAGCTCTGTGTAGCTGAGATTATCCGCTCCCACTGATTTACACAGAGGCAGAACTTAAAAAGAAGAGACTCATACACCTTGTCATTTCTACTTATTTTTGGTAGCATCAGTTATATGATTTCCTTATTTGTAAGGTTTACTTTTAGGCCACAAAGAGACATGGAAACTTGATACAAAACCCCAGAAATTACTAGACTGGGGGGTATTTCTATAATATTCATGAAATCGACATTACTGGGATTCATTTGCTTGATTTTTGTGTGAATATGCATTAGAGACATTTCTCAAAGACAGAAGCTGTGATCTCTGTCACTGAAATGAGAAGTGCCATGGTCACTGGCTCTCCTGGTGCTGCCGTTTGATGGGTTTCCAGTCTCCGTGCTGGAATCAGTGAGATCCTCCCCAGGAGACCCGGGAGGGCAGGGCCCGGCAGCCAGGGAGGCACAGGGACAGCCCCAGTCCCAGCCATCAGCCACCTCCCCAGGGACAGGCCGGGACCAAGCCAGGCCATTGGCCCATGGGTGGGCCCAGCACTGCGGGGCCCATGGCCAGGCAGGGCTGTGGGGAGCTGGAGAGCGGCCCTGCTGTGGGGTCGCTCAGGTGGGGGCTGGCGGCCCTGTGGGGTGGAATGGGGTCCTGGGCCGTGGGCAGGGTGTGCCAAGCAGGGACAGTGATGCCTATTGTAGCTCTCACAGCCCTGACATAACTCTCTCTCTCTCTCAGTACTGCACTTCAGCCATGGTTTTCTTTTTTTTTTTTTTTAAAATGCAGCTGACCAAACGTGTTAGTTTTGACCTGAGACTGTATAGGAATTTGAGAAATGACATTGCCATGTCCTAACACCATGGGATCAGTATTAATTACTTGTTGAAGTAGTGTACCACATACGAAAATTTATTTAGAAGTAGGTTCATATATATAGATACCTTGCTTTCAGCTGTATTTGTACAATCTTGGATTGATTTTTCAAGCCTTTTCTGATCTGGAATTACCCTTTGTACCAATTCTGTTTGGGAATTGCCATCAGAAACTTAAATCTTGAAGCTTCTTTTTATTGAACTTTGGTTTTGCTTTTATTTTTCTTTCTGTTATGTTTTCAATAGTAAGGTATAGGGGAAATGATTCATAACTATACAACAAAATACTAAGCAATTATGTACAGTAGCAGTATCAGGTGCAATAAGTTAGGGCATTAGTCTTATCTGGGAGAAAAGAAATCTCAAAATGGGTCCTGAATGTATCTTGAATCTCCACAGACTCTATTTTCTTTCCTGGGCAACTATTTAGAAGACTAGGATCTATCTTAATTAAAATTTACTGCTTATTTCAGAATGGAAGGGCTGAAAGCTATTTTCCTATCCTCCTAATGTCTGTTCTGTTTATGTGCTTGAGATGGCTAAGTGGTAGTCTGAAAATTGCAATAAGATTAGTAATTACTAAAGGGACATAATGTACTGATTCGTTGCAGTGGAACTCTGAAAATACTTAAACTGACTCTTAAAAGGAGAAGACATTCATCATATTTTTCTCTTGTTACTTGTAAGTTTTAGTTAACTGGCTTCTACAGTGGGTTTTCCTTCATAAAATGAGTGCTAAAAATATACCTTTTCAGACAAATTCTCTTATTTTATAGCACTGAAATCCGGAATCACTCTTTATAAGATTGGTAAGCTACAGAGGTCACGTGGTAAGGTAGATTCCAACCAAACATAGCTCTGAACCTGTAATGAAGTAAATCTTTGGAAAGTTTTGAAAAATTTTGTCTGCTGCATTTTAGTTTACTGGGTACTTATGGGTTCCACCAGTAAACTGGGATTATCCAAGTTAGTTACTTTTTGTTTCAGACAATTATATTGGTCCTGTGTTCTACTGACAGCATAATTGTAGTCTCAAGACTGGTGAAGACTATTTTAAACAGGTTGTCTAACTGTACTAGCATGAAGAATTGCTTTGTATAGTCTGTTACTTAAACAGCCACAATGTTTCAATAGAAAGATACAGGGTCCTAAATGATACTGAAGCATCTTGGAAACAAATGCCTTCAATGTCAGTGACTTTAGCAAAAGAAAAGGGAAACAGTGTATTTCCAAAAATATATTCAACTTAAAAATTGAAATGTATTGCATAAATTAAGATGGAAACAATGTTCTTATTTGATGGTTATTCTGCAATTGTGCTGATTCATTTGAACAATTTTTTCCCATACTGAGTTACAGAACCTCAGCCAATTCTAATCTGTGTTTTTGGATTAAATACGTTTTTCCAGAAGCTTTATTGTTGTTGCTCTTTTTTATTTTATAGTAGTTGGATTTCCACAAGTTTTGCTATTGTAGCTTAGAAGTGAGTGTAGTTCTTGGAGGCAAACCAATTCCTTGCCATAATCTCCCTTGTTCTGAACTAAAATTGAAAAAGAAAAGGTGATAGTGCTGTGTGAAATTGGATGATGTTCATCGTAAGAGACCTTCTTTCAGGACATTTTCTTTGAGGAAGGATATATAACATAAAAAAAATAATTTCCACTTAAATAGTATGCTTTTTGTTTTTTAAATTGAAATATGTTTAAATATTTGTTATTCAAGTTAATGTCAAACTACAAATCATAAGCAATACTAAGTACTTAAGTTCCCTCTTATTTCAGTAGTAATTGTTGATATTCAGCCCTGCTCGGGAACTGGCATGGCTCTGTTGTCAGAAAGACTTCAATATTGTAATAGAAAACTACTGAATGTATTCCTATGATCTGATTTTGAAACAACTCCTGCATTGTGTTCACTGACAAAAGAGTATCTGAATCTAGCCAAGATTTTTAATAACATCTGACTTGATGCGTTTTGAACTAAAAGAGCTTGTGTTGCTAGGCATCAAATTGGCGATGCATGGAAAAATTGTTCACTGGAACTATAATATAAGCCTGCAATTCAGAAGATTTTCTGGATGAGCCTGAAATCTAAAACCCCGGAAAGACCTATATATTTATATGAAGTTTTATTTTCATTGTACTCACAGATACCATGAGTTCATAATATGATTTTATTTCTTTAAATTAATTTGAGATAATGTCTTCAGATTTTCAGCATGCATAAATAAAGAACTCATAGTATCTATAACTTGCTTGCTGTAATCACTGTGGATTAGGCAGATTTTATTTTCTATTATAGAACAGAAATCTTGTCCTCCCCAGAAAATTAAAATATTATCCCAGGTACTCTCCATGTAATACAAAAATATTTACTATTTGGGGGTTTTACATATGACAGACAATACAGATCTTTCAAAAGCTTTGTTCTTTCAGCAATGGCAGTGCTGAAAGACAGTGGGCTCTTAGTAATACACATAAAAAATGCCATTTACTTTTAAACTTTTCAGTAACAAACTCTTCTATTTTAAGAATGCAAATATTAAAGAACTTTTACAAGTATAGTAGGTTTACATTGAGGTATTTCTTGTGCCATTTGCTAAATATGTGTACCTAAACTCACTGATTCCTGCAGGCTTCCATGAAAATCTCAGAAAGAGCAGTTTCAGAACTGATCACAATGGGACTTCATTCAGAAAATAACAAAATAGGTGCTGAGTACAGCAATTACTGTAAACAAGTCCATGAGTGCAAGCTAGAAGCCAAAAGCTTAAATTTGGAATTTTAATGGTTGTCGGGTTTCTTGGTTTTGCTTTTGATTTAGTTTGGCTTACATTTTGAATTCAGAATCCTGTAGTTTTCCCTTTTCCTGAAAGAATTCCGTATAGAAGCATGTGTGCATGTGGTGCGAAAGAGAGGGGACATATCAATTGGCATCTTAAGAATGCGTTACAACATTAGAGAAGAGCATAAAGGAATCTGAACCTTTTCTCTGTTTAGTAACCAGATGGTGGCAATGCAAAATCAAATTACTTTCAGTGAGGTCTTAATTGCTAAAATAAACTTATAAAATAAATATTTATAAAATATTATTATATTAAAAATATTGAAACAATAGCAACAACAAAGAAATATCCACTTATTTACTTGGAAAACAGAATGATAACTCTGAAATAATCTTTATGCTTAGTCCATAAAATAATTAAAAAATACTTTTTTTTTGATTGGAAGAAAGACTTTCAGACAAGAGTAGAATGAATCAGAGTTCTTCTACGATGCTTGCCTTTTTTTTTCCCCCAAGATTATTTCATTCAAGTTGAAAAGTGGTGAATTGCTTTGTGTACTGCAAGTACCTAAATACAATCTCCTGAACATATGGTATCTTTATGACTGTTCCATAGACTGTGGCTCTTAATTTCTCAGCTGGAAAAGCTCCAGTGAAACTCCACTCATTGCTGCCTTGAGATTTCTTCTCTGTGTTTAGGAGTGAAGTGGAGAGTGTTCAGAGGCTCACAGATGAATGGGCTTTTTTTCATTAATGTCTTTGAAAGAGGTCATTATGTCAACTTCCCTGAAAATGAAAGGTATCCTAATTCTTGAAACTTGGTACTTGCAAGAAGTATATTCCGTTTGTTCCATCATTTTGTACCTTACATCTCCAGATTAAATAGTTAAAAAGCAAAAATAGCATACATGTCATCTAAGTAAAGTACTCCTGTAGACTTACCCTCTGCTTAATGAGAGACAGAGAGGACATGCTTTACAGCAGGATGTCTCTCTCTCTGGAGATGGGCCTCCATAACCTTAGCTAATACTTTTCATGCTTTTACAGCCTTCTAAAGCCAAGTAACAGGGGATGTAAACTATGTTGCAGTGCTCAATATACTTGTGATCTTTGCTCCCTGTAACACAACGAGCAGGAAGTTTTTATGTCATATATGTGGGAAGAGCTGCTGCAGCTCTGAAATAACTTTTAGTTTTCTTCTACTATAGAAACAAGAATGGTGACAAAGAAATGATCTTAAAAAATAATCTATGAAATCTTTTTAAAAATCTTTCCCATTTTCCCTTATTTTTTAATAGCTGAACAAAATTCCTTGAAAGGCAGCATAACATTATCTTTGCATAGCAATTGCTCTCATTTAGGTATCCCAGTTTTTTTAATTCATCAAAAAATGAGGTCACTATGCCTGGAAGAAATTATAATCTCTGAACAAAATAAACAGCTGAAAACGATCATAAAAACAAGTAACCCAAATGGCCTAAAACCTATGCAAAACTAAAACTGGACAGATCTGAAAGCAGAAAAGATTATCTGTAGACATTCTTACTGATAGTCAGTGCTTGCATACCCTGGAAATCTTTTTGCTTTCACAGATTATCTTGACATAAAACTTCATTGTTCTTTTCTCTCATTCACCCTCACTGTGCTGTACAACTGGTTCCTTTCCTCTGAAATGGGGTTTTTGATAATGATCCACCTAGATTATATGATTTACCGTATCTTTTAATGAAAGAAAGAAGACTTACAGATAGTGGAGAATAGGGCAACCTGTACTCTCAGGAATACTTACACATATCATACACATGGTTCCATTTTTTCTTTGATTTCCATTCAATTTCTATTCTCAATGCAGGACCGTAATCATGATGTTCAAATGCCTAAGGGATCAAGATCTAAATACACCTCTGATTTTGGTTTTTTTTGCATTATCTACTAAGATAGCTGTGTTCCTTGGGAGCAATATATCTCCTGCAACTCAGAATGAAATATATTAGTGGTGGGGAAAAACAATGCTTTTTTTTTTTTTTTTTTTCAGTTCAAGATGTTCCAGTGTAGCTGGATTTCCCTTGTTCCTATCTGGAAAACCATGTGCTACTATCTTTCTTGCTATACCTTTGCTTTCTAACCCAGAATTTCGAGGAAAGAAAAAAAACAAAACAAAACAACAACAGAAAAAAACCCTAGCATGTAATAGAGTAAAAATCCTCTAGTCAGTATGTTTATCCTAAGATACTTTTATTAATAGAATGAGTGGAAAAGAGTAGAAACTCAGGACTAAGAAGGCTCATAATCTAGTTGCCAGCAGCTATTAAGGGCTATGGTGATAGTGTTCACTATCATGAATATCATATCTGTATTTATAAATACCTAATGTATATTACTTATATAGATATTATATATTTGCATGAATTTGTAGAGTACCTTGTTTCATGTTCATCTTTGAAATCCTTGGTTTAACCAAGTT
This sequence comes from Ardeotis arabs, assembly GCA_011801015.1. NCBI lineage: Eukaryota > Metazoa > Chordata > Aves > Otidiformes > Otididae > Ardeotis > Ardeotis arabs. The sequence continues at coordinate 25,879 of JAAGAY010140181.1, forward strand.
GTAATTCATTGCAGTGTGGGAGTCACAGCAACATACAGTTTAGGTGGCTTAGCAGCGAACCAGTCAAAATGCTGTTGACAGCCTACAATATTTTGCTATCCTGACAGTTTCAAAACAGTATCCACACAATAGGTAGCATCGTAAGCTGGTTCTGAGAAGAATATACTGGGTAAACTTGTATTCTGAATGGGAAAAAATGCAGTATATGGAAGTATCATTACACTTTGAGACTTAAATGTCATTCATATATGATTCAGGGTTTTTTTTTGTGGGTTTTTTAAAAAAAAATGTTAATATAGATTTAAAATGTCTTCTTTTTGTTTCATTATTCTTTTTCAGTAGTTCAACAGCATAAAAATAATTTTCTGTTAACATTACTTAAACCACCTAACTTTTGTATAAATGCAATTTTGCATTTGTTCCAATGTTATTTTTTGTAAAAACAAAATATAGGAAGCTTGTGATTTGCAGATATGTTTTTGCACATATTCATTTGAAGGGTTATAATTGAGTGCCTACAAAGACAAAGTCCAACAGAAATTATATTTATTACTGTACAATAAAATCTAGAAATTATATGTAATACGAAGTGATAGCTGGGACTTTTTTAGTCTTACTATGTACTGAAATTCAATAATGTGTCTTTCTTGCTTATAAAAGGTAGTATTTTGGTATACTAGTAGCCTGCTATTGGTTGGATCAGAGGAAGTGCATAATTTTAAATGTATAGCACTTACTTCAGGTTATTATCTACATAAAATAATTTTTTGCAAATTTTTGTTTTGCTCTCATAGCATGGTCCAAATTCAGAATCAGGTGGTGTGGATTTCCTTAGTATTCAGGAAAAACTACACATATTGAAGTCAATAAAAAGCAAAAAATGTTATTGAGCTAATGGAGCAGGGTCATTTTACTGTTGTTTGCAGGATGGTTGCATAATAAATTTAGTAAAAGAAAAAAGACCAGATACTTCAAATATGAGTCAGGTAGAGAATGCACTACTGTTCATTTCAAATGAAGGAAGAGCCAAAGGACTGACCTGGTAAAACATGGGAATTCTTTGAAAGACTTTTTCTTTCAAAAAAAAAAATACAGAATTATATTCATGGACATGTGGGGAAGTTTTTTGTTTTCTGATGGTACGTAAAGAGCACACGGTTTAAATTTCATTGCTGAAAAAGCAGATTGTTCCTTTACTTAGCCAACATAAGTAAAAGTAACCTGTGTGACCTCAGCTCTCTGGCTTTTATGGAACAATAATCATTTTCTGACAGAACCAGTTTGTAGGGTTTTCATATGTCCACCACAAAGAAAAATTGTATGTCATCTTTGTTTTATTATACCCATCAGCTGGCTGCCCATTTGTTGTGGAGTGTCTGCTGTGACATAGGGCCATGACTCTATTCGTCTGTAATAGATTGCCTGTAGTGCATTCAGTGACTCTGGTACCTGTTGCTGGTTCTTTTTCCAGGTCAACTGGCTGCAGGTACATGTGAGATTGTTACTTTGGACAGAGATAGCAGTCAGCCCCGAAGGACTATAGCCCGACAAACAGCTCGCTGTGCATGTAAAAAAGGACAGATTGCCGGTACAACAAGAGCAAGGCCAGCCTGTGTTGATGGTAAGAAGCAAAGATCTATTCAATCAGTTTCTGCCAATGCAGTAGTGGTGTAAACTGGTAGTGTCTCATAAAGAAAATAAAAGCTCTATAGAAGAACTTTTCATGTATCCCAACTAGCAATGTCAATACCATTGAAATTCCTCAAAGGGGTTATACTGACTAATAGTACAGCTATTACGGTTACAATTTTTTATTTGCAATTTTCACTTTTGTTTTAGCTGGATATGCAGTTGAATGTTAAGGGTATGGTGCTGTTATTTTTTGCACGTGATGATAGGATCAGAAGTGAAGTGGCATTCTTTTGTTTCCCCCTACTTTTTGTTCCTTATAACATTAAAAAACACTGCAAAGGAGCCTCGAAGTTTTTATGCCACTGGGAAGCTAATGTGACTGCTGCTGTATGGTAGTTAGTGTTGCTGAAGAAAACACTGATACTACAATTTGAATATAGTGCCTGAATATACTTCACATGTCCAGCATTCCTTCTCTCCTTAAAATAATGGTTCTGTATGATTCACTGCAAATGCAGTGATAGCATGCAGCTGGAAAACTGCTGACATACAGGGATGTACGGAAATATTTCACTTTGAAATCATTTTTGGGGACTAATTTCTATGTTACAGCTAAATAAGATGTTAACAGTGGGACAATCTTTCAAGACAGGTCTGCCAGAGCAAGGCTATCAGCAAGCATTCACGTTAAAAATAAAATTGGAGACGTATTGAAAATAGTTGATGTAAAATGGTATGTTTTGATCTAGGCTCAGCTAGCAAAAGTAAAAAGATGCTTGTGTATAGCACTAAAATAAATTCACATATTACCTTTGAATACTGACTAGTTTAAGTCCTCAAATAAAAATGTTGCTGAGAACACCCTACTGTTGCCTCAGAATTTAGTCTTACCAGTGATTATTAAGAAGACAGCTCAAAGGAGATTTCAGAGCCTACCCACAAAGCTAAATATAGAACACCGTGCACATTCTATTTTTGCATTTTCCTTTCACTGTTTTTGATGCTCTGTAAGACAGTTTCTTAGCTGTCTCTTTCGTAATGTGATACTATATCCAGTAATTCTCCTCTTTCCTGTTTTATTGTAAGATCTTAAGACTTAATTGCTCAAGAAAGGAATTATTTTATTGTGTCATTAATAGTTGTAACTTTAGCAAAAATACTTGTTAGCAATTTAAAAATTCAACATATGTTTCCCATTTTAAAACAACAATGTTCTAAGGGAAGATAGGAATTTTACATCATCTGATGGGAACGAAACCCAGTTTTCGCTCAGTAAGTTATGGCCTATGGTGAGATTCATTTATTGTAATTTGGGTATCCAAAGTTAGTTGTCTAACACAGTAACTGCAGTTTTTCTTTATACCCAGTGGAGAGCAAAAGGCACCTTCTCAGAGTAATTTATCTCATCCTAAGTGCCTAAGATAAATCAGATGTAGCACACTCTGGTACTCACTGTTTCTCTGCCTTGCCTTGAGACACCTGTGGTGATGAGACTTTAGACAGCTAGAATGTATGTGTCAGTAAGAAGACATGACTACATCTCATCCTCCAATTGCTATATTAGCTTAGTTTCCAAGTATGGAAGGTTTGAGGTCATTTAATATTAGAAAAAAAAAATTCTTTTATTGGGAACTAATGAAGAAAGGCTATTTCAGATTCTACTTTTGCTTTTGATGTGCTTGATCATCATTTCAAGAAAAGAGAACTGGATGACAGGATCTATGGTTAGGTATTGTGACATCAGAGAGGGTTCTTTATGTAACACTCTACATTTGAAAAACAAGTGGGAAGTTCATCAGTTGAAAAATAGAGCTTCCCATTAACTTGTGTCCAAGTATTGTCATTCCATTTTAAAGCTTTTCTATAGTTCTAATAAGATCTAGTAACATAGTTCTTTATTATTTTGTGAAAAGTTTATAGTTATGTTGAGCCCTTTGCTAAGAATGATAACTGCAAGACATGCAGGATACGCTACTTTGCTTTCCTGGACATTGTTAGGGATGTTTTGTAATCAAAGTTCAAAAAGGTTAAGGATACTTAAAACTGTATATCATGTTCCCAAATTAAAAAGAAGGCACAAGCCAAATCTTTGATCTGTAGACTTTGTTTGTGAATGAAGTTGAAAAAAATAGTTTTACACACCATAAACACAATTATATAGGAAAGAATAAATGAGCACCTTATCTTATCTCTAATCTGCTTGCAAATAAATCTGGCAGATAAACTGGCCATTGACTAACAAGTATCCATCTGTGAATTCAGCAGGTTTATAGTTAAAAGAATACACACTGAATTTTTCCATACTTTTAATATTCATTTCTAGAATAAAGCGTTTCAAGCACAGATGATTAATGCTTTATTCTGGACATGAAACCTATGTAAAATTTTGTCTAAGAAAAGCTTGAAGCAGGTTTTATTTCTGATATTAAGTCAAATACTATGTGTTTAGGAATGGAACAACCAAACTTTTTTTTTTTTAAACAGTGAAGAAGGGTGTTTTCACCTACAGAAATCTTCCATCTAGCAGACATTCAATTTGTTTTTTTCTTATAAATTCAATTTTCCAAACAAACAAATAAATCCTTTCCTGAGCTTTCTTAAGTAGGACTTAGAGTGTGTTTTTGCAAATTTTCTTTATTTATATTATAGTTGATGTTAAGAACGTAATTGCTATTTGAGATTTTATTTCTACTGTCAAAAATAAAAATATCTCATTGAGCGGTGTGTTTTTTCATGCCAGTTTGCTTTCCAAAGGTTTGATTCTTTTAGTTTTGTTCTTTATATGGTCTTGATTTTAATCATAGAATCATAGAATCATAGAATGGTTAGGGTTGGAAGGGACCTTCAAAGGTCATCTTGTCCAACCCCCCTGCAAGGAGCAGGGACATCCCCCACTAGATCAGGTCGCTCAGAGCCCCATCCAGCCTGGCCTTGAATGTTTCCAGGGATGGGGCATCCACCACCTCTCTGGGCAACCTGTTCCAGTGATCTACAACTCTCATGGTGAAAAATTTTTTCCTAATGTCCAATCTA
>JAAGAY010140182.1:0-21502 GCA_011801015.1 Ardeotis arabs
ATACTCACTGAAAGCGAGTAAACTGACTTTAACTACATGGCATAAATCCTTTTGCCACTTTTGCTACATCCTTAGCTTAAAATTCCTAAAAAGCACTAAGTGCAGAAAGTAACTATACTTTTTATACCTTGCTAAACAATCCATGGAGGATAGATAGGGTTCCAGTCATTTAAAACTCTAGTAGTAAATCAGATGTAACTTCTAAAACTGGTAATTAACAGTAAAAAAAAATATCTTAGTTACTTTCTTGTTTTAACTGTCTTTTTACATAGCAACTTAAATATGTTGAAGTGTCATTTTTAGTAGCAGTAAGGGCAAAGATACAGTATAGGAGCTCATATATGATAGGGATGTGTTTTTCTGTGTTGTAATATACAGGACTGACGCTGCCAGCCATTTGTCCAGACAGGTCTGCGTTTTTATTGACTTGCAGAATTATGACAATGAAACCATTCATAGAGTGCATTTAGAGGAATTGCATTGGTATTGGAGCTTTCTAAAATGAGATTGTGATATTAAGGAAAGCCTGATACAACACTGGATTAATTCTGGAATTTTCTTCTTTGTCTGCTTGCAAGCAATCTTCTTTTAATGATATCATAAAAGGAGGTCCTCAGGTGAAAGAATAAACTCTGATTCATTTTGCATGACAAGGATGATTAATGGGGAGGAGATTATTGGGAAATCTTCTAGCCAGCTTCCAAGTCCTCTTTTTCTTAGTGCACGAGTTCATAGCACAATGTCAACTTTTGATCACATCTGGTTCTGCCCTTGCTCCTTTTTTAGGGCCATCAAGATTCCTGCAGTGCCCCTAGACTTTTTGCTATTTAGTGGGCACAGAGAGATGCAACTGAGCTGTGCTAAGTATTCCAGCTAATCAGCATTGCTTAGATGGTCAATCTTTACCAAAGATCCCTAAGCAGGAACCAAATTTTTGTCCTTGGAATTGCTCTCTGAAGATTATGGTGCTTTCTACTGATTAAATAGAGATATCAGCAGAAAATTTAACCAAGAAAGTTGGTGACCAAAAGATGGTTGGTGTTAATATGCAGAGCCCTACTCTGTCTCTGTGTGTGTATGTAGAGAAGTTCTCATTTCCGCTGAAGACTCAGCATGGAATTCTGTTACTGTTTCCCACAAAGAAGTTCATTCAGCCCTGCTTGTAATGTCTGTGTCACATATGCTGATGTGAAAATATTTGTGATCTGCCCAAGTGCTCTTCTACCTAAACACCTAATACTCAAAGTCCCAGGGATTTTCAGAATATTCAGAGCTCAACTGCAGCTGAGAAAAGGACTCTGCAAGGAAAAAGACAGTTAAAGTGCTTACAAAGCCCACAGTGTGTGTCTGTGATGTTATACATGGTTAACTTTCTCATGAACCTATTAAGCTATAGCTTTCACCCCAATTGAGCATTGCAGGAAACAGCTCATCCCCAGGGCATCATGCTGTGAGACGCAGGAGTCAGAAAGAACAGTTTTATTAGCAGTGGTGCACTCGGCAAAGACTTTTTTTTTTCCTGTAGAAGTATATAATGGTGCTCATTGGAGCTTTTGTGAAGAACACTTCAATGTATGTTAATTGAAAACTGAAATTAAAGAGAGTACACCCTGAGTTCATGTGAAAGGGATTCTGAGGACAAGGCTGAGCAATGAAAAAAAGGCTTGTCCAGGGTCAGTAAGGCAATAGGCTGGCACTTTGGGGACCTGTGCTTTTTTACATGCAGCAACTGAAACAGACATTTGGTAGAAATTCATTTTTCATCTCCCATTAAAGGAGTGAATCAAAGATCTTTCACCTCGAAGGCTTTTTATTGCTGTGCAATGATTTTTAAAATGTACCTATTAAACCACCATTCTCCATATCAACAAGCTTCTGTCAATCTGTAGCTTAATAATGGATACTATTTCACAATTTATTTACTTCATTGTGAGGTAAATGGGCTCAATTGTAGATTAATAATCTCTTCTGATTTAGAGGGGATAATGTTAACAGGCATAGCCAGGGAGACTTGGCAGGGTAAAACAGAATTTATTTTTCCTTTGCCCAATTAAAAATGCTGATGCTTATTACACTTTAAAGAATTTTGTCATATGAAGGCCCCTTTTATCACTTGCGTGGATCTTAAAATTTAAGAGACAAATGAAAATCTTCCAGGAATTATTTTGACCTTATACTCATTGCAGCAACCAAATTTCAATACAGATTATGAGAAAAATCTTGTTAGGCAGAAAATAAGGTAGCTTATATAGAATTAATGAACAAGAAATACTAATGGAAGGGATGTTTACCTTATACTTTCACAAAGTGAAAAGAATAACTTTTGTTAGGAAACTGGTCTGCTCAAAATTTTTTTTGAGTACATGAGTATTGAAACTAGGACAACCTATGTGTATTTAACTTTTTGGCTAACCTTTCTTCTTTTTTTCCCCTTCAAATATGATTTAAGCCACTTCATGTGATTAAAATGTAGCATCTGGTCATGGTAGATGAAGCACTGCGTATAAAATTGGAAAAAATCACACCTTAGTTTCATGGGGTTAAGACCCTTTAATTGTTTCTTAGCTCCCTTGGAGAAACATGAACTATTATTTCCTCTTCATGTTGTCTATTTTAGTGAACTGCTGTCTTTGTTGAAGAGGTTCTACAACACATGCTTCTTGTTTAAGAAGCTGTCAAACTGTGGTACTAGATTTTTGAAGAGAAACATGCTGACTCTGTGGAAACAAAGCTGGAGTGAAGAGAACAGCAGAGATAAATGAATTAGCAGAAAGCAATCACGGTGATTTTGGTGGGGGTGGCTTGTAAAAAGTAGCCCATTCATGGAGTATCTTCCTTTTGTGTAAAAATGTGAGGCAGAGACCATCTAATTTTCCATAAGGCTTTGTATGTTTGGACGAGAGTAATCCCCAACTCTACAGGAGCTCTCAGAACAACATTTCCTCAGCCAGCCTTATTCCTGTAAAATAAGCTCCCTTAAAGATGTTCTCAGTCTTCTATTTTGACTTTCTAGGTCTTAAATGAAAAGGAATTAATTCCCTATAACGTGAGCGCTGATGAACTATTGCTTACTTTGCTGATGAGCACAGCTGTCATCGCTCTCCAGTGACTTGAATGTGGCCAGGTAAGGGGCAAAGGGGCTACTTCTCTGAATCTTGTGGTTTGTTACTGCCTGATTACTGCAGATCTTTGAACCACTTTCTCACACCTTAGCTTTTCCTCCCCTAGCAAGTTGCACAAACCACAAAAATTAGTGTTAATCCATTCAGCTTCTGTGAGAAATCTATTGCTCCATCTGTTACCACCTCAGCCAGAGTCTTTTTCCTGAAGTGAAATTTGTTTAGCCTATAGCCCTGAAACTCTGCATAGACATTGCTCATGTGTCCTTTTACAAGCAATGCAGCCAAGCAAGAACAGATTAGAAAAGCGATACCTTTGGTATTGGGAATGAAATGTCCACAATATCTATGTTTCAAGGGTTTACTAGTCTGGACCTGTGGATAGAATACCTATTGACAGATAGTTTATATTAAGTGCATCTTCCAGCTTAGTTTAATCCAAAAGGAACCCAGTTTGTGAGAGGTATTAGTGGGAGTAACCAGGAGACTGACTTCAGAAGTGCACATCTGGTCCAACCAACCCAGTGTGTCCTAAATCAGTACTGACCACTTACAATGAACCTCTGAGACTGGCAGATAAAATCTGAGGCAATGATTTTGCTAGAAAGGGGGAAAAATCTGAGGCAATGATTTTGCTAGAAAGGAGGAAAACAAGATTTTTTTTTTTTTTGCTGTGGAGGAAGTAACTGTCACAGTGTTTTCTCTGAGCTTTTAATTCCTCCTCTTCTGATTGTGGGCATAAAGGGAGGTTCCCAAAAGCAAGGGGGCTGCAAAAATGGCCTGGGAGGGGATAACCTGAGATTTGCAGTGGACAGAGTGTAGGAAGGTCTAAGATAATCCAAACGTTACATGTTGGGCAAACCAAGAACTGAAGTACCAGTGAGGTGAGGGATTTGAAACTGAACTGGGGGATGATTGTTTGCATATACCTTACCCATGCTACCTAGAGGAAGTCTGAATTCAGAAAGGGAAGAGTTTAATTAACACCTGTTGGGGTGAGGTATAAACCTAAACTATATAAAAAATGGCATTGCAAAGATACCAGGTTGAATGCTTGGGGTCAGGGAAGGAGTAATGCTGTGGGATCTGAACCACCAGCAGAAACGTTTGTCCCTATGTTGTAGGTAGGAACAAAATAAAGGTTACAAAGGCCAGGTATGGAGGTGGAAACTCCCCCTACCAACCAGGTTATGCATCCTGGTCAAGGACAATATTATATTCATAGACCTGTCGAGGGTATATGGTATGTAGTGATCTATGGTTTGTTATATGAGCCTACACTGGTCCCTAACCAAAATTAATGTCCTGAACTACCCTTAGGTGATTTTAATGCTAAAAATTACACTCCCTTACGAATAATGAGTATGCTGATGAAGAGGAACTCCCTAAATGTTTAAAACATAAACATATATAATCATGGGTGGTCGGAAAAGTATGGGTAACAAACCAGTTATTTTATTGTCATTTCTTCCTTGTTATTTTTTTTGTACAAAGGACCCCTTGTATTTCTAAGAGGTGTGCTAGCTTTGTGGGATACCACCTACCACCCATCTTTGCGCAAACATGCAATAAAACAATACCTCTACTCAGTGTATTAATTGGTTTCTGCACACTAGGTAAATGGACCCAGACTTGGGATGCCAGCTCTGCTGATGTGGTGCTTCCCTGGAGGTAGGTGTGATTAGCTTGTCCTTATCCTCATGCTGCAACTCCGAGCAAGGAAGCCATTTGTTTTCCTGACAGTGCCTGGTTTCTCCATGTTTCCTCTCTCATCTATCACTCTGTAACTATGTTAGAATTTGTATTTTACCAAAATTCAAGTAGGAGAAAAAAAAAAAACATTTTTTTTTCCTATCAGATTGTCTATGTTACATTTTCAATTTGATGTTTCAGTGAAATATTAGTATAAGGAGAACAGAGAAGAGGAGAGGGGAGGAAAGGGAAATGCCTTCTCACTAGAGTTCCTGTGCTCCCTGGGAGTACTATGAAGAAATAACAGGAGAACAGAATATCAAAGGGCTGGTTCTGTTTGCTGTCATGTTTTCTACCTGATGCTTCTCAGCCTTGTGGTCAGTAGCAGCACTTAGACTCACTGCAGAGATAATAGAGGAAAAGATCAGCTGGGCCCTGCAGGTCAAACTTCTGTGACACAGAATAACATGACATTACAAGAGTAATTGCTTGTTTTCCACTGAGTTTTATATTGTCCTTTTCACTTCAGAAAAAAGAACAATAGAATCTTCTTTGCAGGAGAGAAAATAAAGCATGATGTCTTTAAATAAATATTTAATTGTATTATTGAAGAAAGAAATGTTTAATGAGGAAAAGAGGAAAGGAGATCCCCAGATAACTGGTTATAATGGGGAAAAGGAGTGAAAGAAAGAAGGTAATAATCCGGTAGTGATAAGCTTTCAGGCTGGCAGTACTGACAATATTAGAAAACAGCTGGTTTTACTAGAAAATGCAAAATAAAGCAACAAGAGTACACCAATGAAAGTGCTTTTATAACATGATTAACTAGCTTGCTTAATTGATTTTCCCTAAAAATATAATTTAGCCCACACATATAGTAAGTTTCAAAAAGATAAAATATCAAATGAGCTTGCATAGATTGGCCATAATTTCATCTCATGGCAAAGTAAGTTCATGTTTAGAAGAGGTATTCCTCAGTTGTCACAACATAAACAATTCCGAATTTTTTATTGAAACAGAATGAAAGAAAATTAAAATTAACTTTTTCTTACAGAGAAATTACTCCATATTTCTTCAGGATAGCATCTCCCTCATCTCCTCAAAAATCTGCTATTGTCTCTTACAAGTGGATCACTATGAACACTTACTCTCAGCCAATATAGTATTCTCGCAGTCCTAAAGACACAAAAGACTAACAGTGAGCAAGGTGTTATGGTTTTCCTGGCAGCTTTGTGTTTGTTTTTGTTAACATTAAACCACCTAGGCAATATTTTGTTTTCACTATTCTCTCTTAAAGGCACTGTACTTAAGCTATTTTCAGGCATGTGCTTCAAGTGGTTTGCAATTCTTCTAGGATTCTGAGATGAGATTGTAGAATTGTAGAATTATAGAATCATAGAGTGGTTTGGCTTGGAAGGGGCCTTAAAGATCATCCAGTCCAACCCCCCTGCAAGGAGCAGGGACACATTCCACTAGACCAGGTTGCTCAGAGCCCCATTCAACCTAGCCTTGAACACTTCCAGAGATGGAAGTACACCTGGAGTACTGTGTCCAGTTCTGGAGCCACCAACATAAGAAGGACATGGACCAGTTGGAGAAGGTCCAGAGGAGGGCCATGAAGATGATAAGAGGGCTGGAGCACCTCTCCTATGAGGACAGGCTGAGAGAGTTGGGGCTGTTCAGCCTGGAGAAGAGGAGGCTCCGGGGAGACCTGACAGCGGTCTCCCAGAGACCTCCTCAAGGGGGCCTACAAGAAAGATGGGGAAAGGCTGTTCAGTAGGGCCTGTTGTGACAAGACCAGGGGTAACGGTTTTAAAATAGAGGGATATTAGGAAAAATTTTCTTACGACGAGAGTTGTAGAACACTGGAACAGATTGCCCAGAGAGGTGATGGAAGCCCCATCCCTGGAAACATTCAAGGTCAGGTTGGATGAAGCTCTGAGCAACCTGATCTAGTCAGGGATGTCCCTGCTCCTAGCAGGGGGGTTGGACTAGATGACCTTTGAAGGTCCCTTCCAACTCTAACTATTCTATGATTCTATGGGGCATCTACAGCTTCTCTGGGCAACCTGTTCCAGTGTTCCACCACCCTCATTGTAAAAAATGTATTCCTTATATTTAACCTAAATCTGCTCTCTTTCTGTTTAAAGCCATTACCCCTTGTCGTATGACTATGTGCCTTTGTCAAAAGTCTCTCTTCAGCTTTCTTGTGGGCCCCCTTGAGGTAATGGAAGGCTGCAATAAGGTCTCCCTGCAGCCTCCTCTTCTCCAGGCTGAACAGCCCCAGCTCTCTCAGCCTGTCCTCACAGGAGAGGTGCTCCAACCCTCTGATCATCTTTGTGGCGCTCCTCTGGACCCATTCCAACAAGTCCATATCCTTCTTATGTTGGGAGCTCCAGAGCTGGAGTGCTTCATGTGGGGTCTCATGAGAACAGAGTAGAGAGGGAGAATCACCTCCTTCAACCTGCTGGCCATGCTTCTTTTGATGCAGTCCAGGATGTTTTTTGGTTTTTTTTTGTTTGTTTGGTTGGTGGTTTTTTTTTTTTTGTAGTGATGTTTTATGAAATATCACAAAATGAAACTCATTTGTCAAATCAATGACTTCAAAATTAGATCAAGAAATAGTTTCAAGTAATCTATTCCTAATAAAATATGAGATGAATTATGAGGTTCCTTGCTTAATGTGTATGTTTTCAACTTTTAAGAAGAAATAATATTTGCAGATAATTGCACCAGAGTAAAACTTGCGAAAGATTATAGTATGTATTTTTTATAGCCTGGCTTTTACAATATTTTTTTTTTGTGAAAAATTACTTTTCAGTGTTTCTGCTCATTTATAGATTATGGTTTATATCAATTTATATGGGATATATCTAATGATTTTTCCTGCATAAAAAAATGGAAGGTAATATAAGGATATAACGTGAGACAGCTAGAGAAAGGCTTCTGTCAAATCAACTTAGCTCTATACTTTTTTTTATTACACATGTAAATGCTAAAAGTTGACAAGGTGAACCAGCTGCTATCTCCAGCTTTGATTCAAATAGATATTCTTACACAGGGAGAGGTGTGAAAATACTTATCTAAATTTGTCCGATTTGTTCTGTTCATTAATCTGAGTAACTGAAAATTCATAATCTAATCTGGGAGCTATGCTTTTTAACTCTCTGCTCTCATATCTGCAAACTTCTTGTTTAAAAAGCTGTTCAGTTGTTACTTAGCTGAAAAAAATGACTCCTTGCAACATAGACAAATGGGTATATTCTGCTGACAAATCTAAGAAGCAACATCAGAATACAGCAAATGTGGACCACCACTGACTTTTATGAGACAGACTCAGTGCCTCTTCAGGTCAACAGAAAGTCACTGATTCATTTGTAATGGGCTTTTAATATCCTTTATGATTTACTGCAAACCACAGAGAAGAGATTATATTTTAAGCACATCTTCCCACTGAAGTGGATGCACTAAGTGGCGTGGTGGGGTTCACTTGCTTTAACACTGTGTTTGATGCCACTGTAATGGCTTTAAGGCATCCTGCTTGTTCTCCATCCTCCACTCTGGCAGGCCCTGTGCCTCTCCCAAATCCTCTCTCAGGCCTGGGCTGAAGTCAAATGGTTCCAGTTATTTCCAAATGATCTTATGCTTTAGGAATTTAATTATTCTCTCACTATGTGAAATACTATTATTACTGCTGATGAAGAAGGATGCATTTTACTTATTAAAAAAACCCACAACAAAATAAGGACTGTTCCAGCTTTTTGCTTGCATCTAGCTTAAATTCAGTTTATACTGTTATGGAAATACCCTTCTGTAACCTGAAGACATGTTTGCAATAATTTGCAATTATAATAGAATGTATGGGCTTGCAAACATATATGACATGGCAGTTTATTGGACTTTTAGCTCTTATTCTGATTTTGCTCAAGCTTTTTTTAAATTAAAGTCCATGAATAATAATTCATTTCAAGCAAAGTGTCAAAGTGTTGTATTCTAGTAACTTTTCATCCTTCTTGCCTGTAAATAAGAATAAGATTACCACTGAGGAGTAAAGTTTAAGTATTTCTTCTGATATAACTGGGTGGAAGTATGACAGTTTTCGTGTAAAAAATGTGTGATGAGTTGGAGCCAATTCTTTGACATGCTGACAGCTGTCAGCCCTTTCACTAATGCAAGCAGAAAGCTTTAGAGCCTGGCAGAAAGTGGTCTGTGCTTTTCAGCATTGAGCCTGGGGTTGCCTGTGTGCCTGTGACCTGTTTGTAGGCAGGTAGACTCACATTTATTCCTGTCATGCCAAGAGAAAATAGAGAACCCAAATTCCAAATCAACTATGAACTCTTAGGCATGAAATAAAAACCTTAAAATTACATACATATATTTTGGTAGTTCTTTATCCTGACTCTGCTGTCACCTGAGGAGACTTCCCTGAATTCTGTGCAGCAATGAAGGCTTAAATTTGGTATCTGTAGTGAAGAAATGCAATGAACAGGAATGAGGGAAAGGCTTGAAGTTAGACAAGTGTTTATTTTTATTTTAACTATGAGTTTTGAACTAGTCTACCTCCTTTCTAGTCTTTCTGCTCTAGTCTTGAGCTATCAGCTTATTCAAATGGAGGTCTGAGAGTACGATTTATGAAATGTGATGCATCAGGCATGATGATGGGGATCAGCAGGCTTAACTTGCTGAGCTGTAGCTCTTTCTCTTCTTCCCCAGTGGTATCCACTCCCCTTATCTCTGTCCTTCAAAAGAAGAGGATCAGAAGCTGAGGTGCAGTAACAAGAAAGAAGTTTTTTCTTTTTCCCTTTTGCTTTTTAAATCTCTTTTGCCTTACAGGCAAGGAGACAGCTGCCTTCATTTTCTGCAAGAAAATAAAGCTTCTGCTTGAACCCAAGAGACAATAAGATTCATCTGGGTTACAGAATAAGAAATGTACTGGATAAAATAGCTGTCTGGGTGTGTGAGGGATTTTAGTGATGGTCTGTGTAGGGCCACTGTGGGAAATTACAAGCTGCACACAGCTGTGAGAATGTGACCTTGGAGAGGGGAGCTAGGAGGGTTGTTATGTCAGAGAGGAGAGCTAGGAGGGTTGTTATTGAGCAGGATGTTGCTGCTATCCGGGAACCGCTGTTAGCCAGCAGGGCACATACTTGGCAGGCCTCGCTGCATGCGCTGGCCACACATGCACTAACACCTGGTCAGTACTCTGCCACTGAATCTGCTGAGGGTATAAACAGGGGCGGCTCAGAGCGGACGGAGAGAGAAAGGACCCAGAGCACACTCTATGAACAACAGGGGATGCCCTGAAGGTGCTGCGGCTACCTCCCTTCTCTGCCCTGACCCTGCTGATCATCATCCTCCTGCTCGGCAGTGTCTCCGGCTTAGTTGGGTTGGTAAGACTCTCATAAAGGGAGAACAATACGCTGGTAACTGCTTATGCTAGGAACTGTAACTGCTTATGCTAGGCTATAATAGAGAAATAAATTCTGTTGTGTTATTAAATATCATATGTTGGGTGAGCTTTGTGCATAGGGATCCTACAAACTAGTTACACAGGGTAAAGTGAAAAAGCCCTGATTTTATTTTCCTGCCATATTTTTGCAGAACCGTAGGGTTTGCTTGTGGGGTTTTTTTGGTTAGTGTTTTTAGGCACGCAAAGTTAATGGAAAAAGTCACATGTCCTGTTTTGCACAATTCTTCTCGATTGTGATCTGGACAAATTCTGACAGAAATCTGGAAGGAGATGCATAAGACTTATTCTGATAAGGTACTATGGCTATATTCCCAGAAACCTGGCTCTGAATAGAAAATAGTAGGCAAGGAAAAAAATTTTTTTTACTCTTTTTTCCATGAATATCTTCACAGTATAATGTAGGAAAAAAAAAAAACTTTAGCAATTCTACTTTATACTATTCTGAGTTATTAAAAACTTAATAACAATACAAGCCTCAGGTGTAGTTGGTCAAACCAAGGGATGAGGCTGAGTTGTTTAAACATAATGTCTAGAGTCTCTTAAAATATGCTCCATTAACCAAGATCTTTGACTAACAGTCAGGCATCCAGATACAGATATCCAGGACGTATAAGATTTCTGCATCTGCCTGGGGTAGCAACTACAGTCCAAGCAAAATATGCCATGCTAATATGTGCCTAATATGACACTAGACATTTACCTCAGAAACCCAAGAGTCAATGTTCAGGTTATGTTTTTGCTCCATGTTTGCTTGGACTTCAAAGCATGTAAATACTGTGTAAAATAGTTCATTTTTGCTGACTTTCAAGTTTGAACTTTTTGAAGTAGCGCTATAAAAAAAATGCAGTCTTGTTTCTTGTCGAAAGTACTAAGCCATATATATTAATCCAATATTTAAAGGAAGCAATCCACAGTTTCTGTAGAATATGTGTAAATGTCCACTCTTGTGACATTTAAGTCCTAATGTGCTACTGAAAAGAACAAGACAGATTGTGCTACAAATTTAGGTACTCATTTTGCTTTGTTTAATTTTGAGTCTCTTAGAAGCTAGGAAAATACTGTAAAAGGCAAAACCTAGAGGTAATACAAAAGGAACATAAAATCAGGAACTGCTGTATTCTAAAGTGCCAGTCACTGTTTTCCTAGTCTGTAACTTGCCTAAAGCAAGTGTGATTTGGTTTTAAACCTATAAGAAATCTGAGATAAGACAGCAGTGAGGGACAGCTCATAGTACTGATGCCCAGATCAGTGAGAGTCTCCTGTTGGTCCATAGTCAGCCAACTTTGGGGAGAGGGGAAATAGTCTTTCATTCCAGATGAACAAATACCGTTCTGACAAGCAAGAATTATTGCTCCAGCAGCTGGCAGCTATATTGCAAACCTGATTGCTTAGAGGGAAACTCACCACGTCAACTACTGGTAGATCTTTTTATAACATTTAAAAATGTAAGTGTGAACAATGACCGATCTGTTACGATTTTAAATGGGAGAATCAAAACCCGTTCTTAAAGATCACTTTAGAATATGTACAGAGAAGATGATGGTCAAAATGAAAGCTTAACAGAACACCGGATTGTTTTTTTCTTGAATAACATTTTCTATACTTTGAATTTTGAGTCAGCATTCCTGTATGAAACTTGTGATGGGGATAAAAATGGAGGCTGATATAAGCCTGCTGGATAGTGTTGAGTATGGCCTCACTGACAAGCCCGACTGAAAGCCACTGAAGGAATCTCTCTTAACTTTGACTGGCTTGAGTCATAAGGTTTCAAAGTGATAAAAAACTCAGAAGTCTATCTTTAGATATACATAACTCTCACTATTGGCTGTGACCAGTAAGACTAACTCACTTGCCTGAGTTTAATGACTATGACCACCTGACCTCATTTAGGAAAACAGAATAAATGTATTTAGTGTTTTGTTTCTTTCTGCTTTCATGGTAAGAACCGTTCCGTTTGCAATAAGGCTCTACCTTGAGAGTAGCCAGTTCTGCTACTCTTATTTGTCCCTTTTAAGACCCTGCTCTGTTAGTGAAGCAGCAAAACCACTGGGAGCAATGATGCACAAGGAGCCAGGAGACAAAGTTTTGTTCCAGTCCTTCGGCTGCCTCCTATATTTTCTTGATGGCACAGAGGAGCGAGAGAATTGTTAATTAATATACCCTATGAGTTTGCCTCTCACTTACGTGAGCTCCCCAAGTGCTATAAAACTACAAGAGTTAGCAGCTTCCTGGAAATGAAACAGGTAAATGTAGCTCTGAGCATCAGCTGCTGAAAAGCCTCAGGGCAGGAGAGGCAGGCAGAGGGCAGAAGGCTGCTCATCGCCAGAAGCACAGAGCTTTGCCTTAAGGCGGAGGCTAAGGGCCCGTGAAGGCTTTATAGACTTAATTGGGATGGTGGCTAGAAATCCAGCTGAGCCAGAAATACTCCATAAAGCTCCCCTATTTATTTTCACTTCTGACAAAAGAAACAGTGGTGCGCAATAGAGATATTTTGCACTTCAGCAAACATGCCTTGGAGCCTGGGAGAATGACTGGTGGTTTTACTGTATTCTTGTAACTGTTTTGCTCATCCTTAATTAGCAGCAAGGTAGATTTCCAGAGAGTACAGAATAAATAATTTCCTCTAATATAAATACTTATATTACTGAATTGCAGTGGTAAGTACCTTGCTAAAAACTGTAATTCAAAATTCTAAGTACTACTGCCTCGATGTTGACCGATATTTGAATTCCATTAATGAAAACATATTCAACCTATATATTGTTAGCTTTCTGTATTATCCAACAGACAGTAGAGATTAATTGTTACTATTTAAATTTCAGTATTGACAGTATTTTCAAGCCATCTCTTGGATTGTAGTCATGCAGACTTCAAAGCAATCAAAGAGAACTATAAGACGGTTTAAAACAATCACTCAACAATTCCTTATTCCATGTGATTAACCTTTCAAAGCTGTCTTGTTTTAAGAAGAAATCACTCCACAGACAATAAATATGACTAAGTACATACCAGAGCAACTCAGCAGCTGCATCACTGGATACATAGTAAGAAATTTTAAATTCCTTCCAACATGTAATGAACTAACTGAAGGGGCTTTGTTTGGGAGGACTTTTGTTTTTTAAGTGGAAGAAATTGCTTCAAGAAATCAGAAAAATGGAGAGGACCTGGCTATACAAACAAATGGGCACACAGCTATCTCTTAGCCATAGGCCTAAATTCACATGTAGTTAACAGCTGGAAAATACGGCAGCCGACCGATGGACTTTAATCATCCATGACCACTGGAAGGGCAAAGTAGCAGGGCACAAGTAATCCAGGAGGTTTCTGCAGTGAACTGAGGACAACTTATTAACATAAATGGAGAAGCTGACAAGGGGAGATGCTTTGCTGGACCTCACACTTGCAAACAAGGAAGAACTGGTTGGGAATGTGAACACTGGGGACAGCCTCGGCTGTAGTGACCATGAGATGGTGGCATTCAGGATCCTGGCACAAGGATAACTTACTCTTAGTGGAAGAGGACCAGGGTAAGCAGCATTTAAGCAAACTGGACATGCGCAACTCTGCGCAGCATTTGAAAAATGAAGTGTGAACTAGAGAAATGGACACTGATTTGGACTGAAAAATCAGCTGAACTGTGGAGCTCAAAGGTGTGTGATCAGCAGCACAGAGACAAGCTGAAGGCCAGTCCCTGGCAATGCTACCTAGATGTCAATCCTGGGGCAATACTGTTCAATATCTTCATTAATAATGTGGACAGTAGGACAGAGTGGACCCTCAGCAAGTTCACAGATGATACAAAACTGGGAAGGATGGCTGATACATCATATGGCTCTGTTGCCATTCAGAGGCACCTCAATAGGCTGGAGAATTGGACTGAGAGGAACCTCATGCAGCTCAACAAAGTTCTCCATCGAGAGAGGAATAACCCCCATGCAACAGTACACACTGATTTGGTGGAAAGCAGCTCTGCAGAAAAAGATCTGGGGGTCTGACCTGGTGGATAGAAAGATGAACATAAGTAGCAACGTGCCTTTGCAGAAAAGGTGGCCAGCTGTATACTGGGCTGCATTAGGTATAGTGTCGCTAGCAGGTTGAGGGAAATGATCCTTCAACTCTACTCAGCACTGGTGAGACACATCTGAAGTGCTGGATGTGGTTCTGGGTTCCTCAGAACAAGACCGATATGGACTTAGGGGAGTGAGTCCAGTGAAAGGCCATGAAGATGATTAAAAGACTGGAGCATCTGACATCAGAAGAAAGGCTAAGAGAGCTGGGACTGAAACCTCTGTGCCTTTGCTCTTCCACTCCTCTGGAAGCTGCAGCCTGCTTCATTCTGCACCACACTGCTTGTTATTCCCTCTATTTATTTCAGAGTCCTGAATAGCACACATAAGTGAAAGGTGAGTCCTTGCGCTTTGTCCTTTCACTGTCATTTGATCTGTCCACTTCCATATTGCTCACCTTGACCTAAGGCTCACTACAGACTTAATAAAATCTAGCTTTGGCACTCAGGGGAGTTGAAACTTTTTTAACATCTCTTTCAACCTGTGGCCAGAAAAGGAGATAAAATAAACAACTAAATCATCTTAAATGGCACCAGTGTGGCGCAGGGGAGGTCAGGTCAGTCTTGGAGGCTTGTAAAACTGTGCTGTGTCAATGTTTCTCCAACAATTCTGTTGAAAATACCACAGTTTAAGAGACAGAAACTGCTTTGTCATCTTTGGCATTGCTTTCTCTACGCTTTTTGTTTCTCTCTCTGTTTTTCCTAAAGGAAACAGTATTTGGTATCAGTAACGATAATAAGTGGAGCATCACAGCAGATACCACACATTTAATTTCCTCCCCCAAAGTATCATCCATAGCACCATTGAATGATGACCAGGAAATTCCTGTTCTCCTGTCAGCTCTCAGTGTCAACATTTATAGGGAATCACAATGTACAGTTAAAATGCAAAACAGATTTAGTATTTTAATGAAATATGTATCCTTTTTCTTTCATTGTAGTGTTGTATAAGAATAATAGATGCTGTTGACTATTATCCCAGTGACAAAGGAGATTGAGATCTCTGTATTCATAATCTTAACCAGTATTTAACTGCCTAGACCTGTTGCAAGAGAACATAACCTAAGAATGTAAGAACAGCTGCAATTTGATACCTAGCAAAGATTAGAGTAAGGTGTGTGTACTTCTCTCCTGACACTCACCTACCTTAGAGTTCTTGAGGTTGATGATATTTCTATGTATTTTTACATATTACACTCTTTCATTAACTTGTCTAGTGTTATTGTCAGGTTGTAGAGACTTTTATAATCTACCACATATTTGACAAGGAGTTCCACATTTGTGCCTGTTTTTTTCTATCAGAATTAGTATAGTAGCAGCACAAAAAGGGATGCAGAGTTTAGGATGGGGAGAGCAAAGGAAGGGACAGATCATGGTGTCTATGCAATTTTCCGGGTTGCAGATTGTGACAATTTCCACTAGAGTTTATTAATAACTTATTTAATATGAACTTTTCTATTTTGGAACACCACATCTTTTAAAAAAAAAAAAAAAAATACTGTCTTATGTGAGACTTCTCCAGGCTGCAGATGACTGAGGCAAGGGTTTCCAGGCAGGTGAGTACCAGTCAGTGCGGGACACATTTCACTGATATGATTGTGTAGCTACTACAGTCAGGTCAGAGCTGCAGTGATTTCTCGCCAGGAAATATCTAATTTGAAATGCACTGAATAAAATCTACCTTGATACCTCTGTTGTGTGGAGGGAGAGAATAGGGAAATCTACTGAGCAGAATATGCAAAGCACACTTCCCCTTCAGCATTTTAGCTCCTAACAACAGTTTACTTTTAATGTTGATCTTCCATAAGGAAGATCAAGCTTGAGAGATCATTTCTCATTTTTAAAAAAGCTTGAAGTATTTGGAAAGTTATTCACTGGAGTGTTTGCTATAGCTTAAGGACTCGAGGCACTTGAGGCTGTCATCCTTGATTTCTGGTAAGTAAGAGTTATCAAACATGTTTATCAAGAGCCTTCTGTCAAAGTGAACATTATATCACTAGAAGGCTGGGGCAAAGGCAGGAAAAAGTCAGTTCCTGCATGAGAATTGAAATCTACATAGGAAGCATTATCATTTGTACCAAGGTCATGGTCTGGACATCAAATAATAGTTTTGACCTCAGTGTTAAGCTGTTAGTCAAATTATTTAATTGGCATTTACAGTGACACAGCTACTTTCTCAACATTTCTATAACTTCAAGAGTAATGTGTTTGATTTGTTAATGTGACTTTAATATTAAATTGATTTGAGAGTAGAATTGCTTTGCATTTATCTGAATTTTATATCTGTATAAAGGTAAAAGTAGCCTAACTTTTAAATAAGAATAAAATCAAAGAATTGGTCAGGAAACTGCCCTGGGCTTGAAAAATAACAGTAGAGTAATAACAGCAAAAAGCTATTTTTCAGCTGAGTCAGTTCCCTCATGGCTCTCAATGCAATTCCATGACTAGTGGTTGTTGCCATGGCTGAAGAGTGATGAAATAAAGGGAAGAAGGTGAAGGAGAGGGGGAAGTCTTTAAAATCTGCTCCAGATCACAGCTGAATGAACGCAGAGCTCTTACTGCCCTTGCTAGTGCTGTGGATGAGCTGGGGCAGAGCTCTGAGTGAAGATCCTCACGCTGTTTCCAGTGCTTACCCTGGCCAAACACACAATCTCGCTAACGGGAGCCAGGCAGATATTCTTTTCAGAAACCTCAATCCAGGCTTTCTATTAGTAGTTAGGATCCTTTATTTTGTAGCTGCTTCCTTCCCTTGTGTAAATTGCTGACATCCATTCCAGTAGGCAGCCTGGGTTGTTCAGCAGTATCAGTTTTGCATTATGTAGCCAGAAAAAGAAGAGTGTTGGATAACCACGCCCACTAGAAGTGCTTTCCTCTGTCACAGCAGACCAGATCATGAGCTGTGTGCCCTCCTGACTGCAGTACTGCAGGAAATGGCTGTACTCAGCAGCCACCAAAGGAGAAAGCTCTCTCCTGGCATAATCCACAGAAGGAAGGGTGCTTCATATACTTTTTTCTTGTCTGAAGGATGAATGCCTTGGCCTGGATCATATAAGGGGACTTAAGTTCAGGACTTGCTTGGTTAAAGTGGGACTTAGTCAAGACTTATGTGAAAATTCATTCTGGAAGCAACTAATCTTGAGTTCACCTGGCTGAGCTCAGGCTCTACTGCACTATGGCCACTAGTGTCTCAGGTTTTGACAGGGCTGACCTGCTGGGAGAGCAAGAAATTAAGTACTGATCTGCCCATCTCCTCTCACCTGTCTCAGGAGCAGTAAATGATCCCCTTCCTTGACTGAACAAGATGCAGCGGTGGCATGCCACCAAGGCGAAGGGTTTTGTCAGAAGTTGGTTTTGGTCCTCTGGTTGATCTTGCAATTCCCTCATCTGCTGTCATACTTGAATCTTCTGATTTCTCAGTGCACTGCTCAATGCACCAAAGCACTGGTTTTGAACAACAAAAGGCAGGACAGGGTTTTGAAATGTAATTAATAGGCATGTGTTGTGGTTTTGTTTAGTGAAGGGGGGGCCCAAGGTGGCAGC
This sequence comes from Ardeotis arabs, assembly GCA_011801015.1. Classification (NCBI taxonomy): domain Eukaryota; kingdom Metazoa; phylum Chordata; class Aves; order Otidiformes; family Otididae; genus Ardeotis; species Ardeotis arabs. The sequence goes on from JAAGAY010140182.1 coordinate 17,888, forward strand.
TTCTGTAGGAAACTGCTAGAAGTTGCTCCCCTTTGTTCAGTGGACTCAGCCGGGCCTAGGGAGGACCCACTGCTGGCCAAGGCCAAGCCGATTGGTAGCAGAATGTTCTGTGATAATGCCTCTGCGATAACGTATTTAAGAAGGGAAAAACAATTAAAAAAATGAGAAGAGAAGATGTGAAGAAGCTGAGCGGGGACAGAGGCGCAGAGGGGGAGGCGCGGCCCTCGTGGGCGTTGCAGTCCTCACCCTCTGGCCTCTTGCCAGGTGGCCGACTGGGCCTGACTCGGCCTGGCCCGGCTGCAAGAAGTGGAGAGGAGATGAGATGGATGATGTGAAGAGATTCTGAGAGGCGTCTGCCAGCCTGTTGTGAAGAATTTTTCTTGTGAGAGGAACAGCTGCAGACACCAAGGTCAGTGAAGAAGGAGGAGGAGGAGTAATGCGTCTCCTGGCCAAGATTCCCCTGCAGCCTGTGGTGATGACCATGGTGTAGTGGGTTGTCCCCCTGCAGCCCATGGAGGTCCACGGAGGAGCAGAGATCCACCTGAAGCCTGTGGAGAACCCCACACCGGGGCGGGTGGAGGCCTGAAGGCGGGCTGTGGCCCATGGAGGGCCTGCGCTGGGGCAGCCGCTCTGGAGGGACTGCACCCTGTGGAAGAGATGACCCATGCTGGAGCAGTTTCACGAAGGACTGTGGCATATGGGTGGGACCCCACAACAGAGCAGGGGAGGAATGTGAGGAGTTCTTCCCCTGACCATGAAGCAGCGGCGTAAAACAACATTTGATGAACTGACAGCAACCCCCATTCCCTCTTCCCCCCTGTGCCGCTCAGGGGGGGAAGGTAGTAGAGATAATGTTAAGCTCGGGAAGAGGGAAGGGTGGGGGGAGGTTATCTTGTTCTCTTTCTCGTTATCCTGCTGTTTTTAGTAATAAATTAATAGTTTTCCCCAAGTCGAGTCTGTTTTGCCTGTAACAGTAACTTTAAGGACTTTCTCCATGTTCTTATCTCAAACCTCGAGCCGTTTTTCTTATTCTCTCAGAGGGTGGGGGAAGTGAGAGAGAGACTGCGTAGTCTGGTCCTGATCGGGGCTGAACTACGACAGCATGCAGAGGTTGAATCGTGGCAAAGAAATGTTAGCTCTGTCTCATAAAGCAACAAAGTATATACATGTAAAGAAGTGTACATAAAGCCTGCAGACCAGAGATCAGCCAGTTTACCTCTTGGTGCTCTGGAGCTGAACTGTGGTGGCCAGATATTTGATATATAGGACCACACTGGTCTTGTTCAGACTTCATAGATGTGTCTTACAGAGCTCTTGTTTGTAAACTGTAACAGAATATTTCCCCTAATAAATAATTTTTGTACCGCTTCAAGCCACTGTCCACTGGAAGTGAAGAGGAACGATGTTCTTAGAACAACAGAGCAGGGCAAGGGCTGTGCTTTTAACCAGAGCTGGATATAATTTCTAAAGTACATTCTGGCCCAGATGGAATATCACACACTTGTCCCTGCATTTGATTCCCACCCCATAAAAGGTGACAAAGAACAACACCTACCTGAGGTAAATCCCCTGGGACTCTCACTCAGATGAATGGTGATAGCCAGAGTCTAACTGGTTTATCTTAGATTTACATTGAAGATGCCATCTTAGGACTTTCCAAACTATATAGCAAAGCTGAAGGGACTTACTGCAGCATTACGTTGGCTAGAGATACTCCCTGCTAAAAGCATGTACTCCACTTCAGGCAATTTTTCTTTCAGCACTATCAAAGCACTACAGAAACTGCACCACGGGTGAGATCTGGCCTCCCCAAGTGCAATTTCTCTAATGCTATTAGTTGCCATATATTTTACTGTCATCTGTTGGCCAAATGTATTCATGGCACTTGAGAGATTTATTTCAACCATTTCTCCTAAGCCTGGCCTTTTCTGTTCCGTTGTGTTGAAGCAATCAGCAGCAGCTTGACAGCTAGTTGGCTAGCAGTCCTTGCTAGAGAGTGAATCACTCACAGTGACATCAGGGAGATTCCTAACTATCATCTCTGAGAGTTATTGATGTCATTACTGGAGGTGATACACGGCCACTTGGGAAAAGCCATTTGAAAAGATGTATGTGCAGATAGGTAGATGGAGGGGGACAAAACGTTACAATTAATTTTAAAGCTGAACTAGGTTTATTCGCTACAATTTTGTGCATGATGAACTAATCCTTTGGGGACGGGGTGAGCTGAGACGAGCTCTGTACTGCTTGAAATTCTTCTAGTTTTGATTTCTGTGCCTTGTATCTTTAAATATCAAAAAAATGTGCCTGTTTGCAGTAATGACAGTCATATCTTTTCCTCTTCACAGCCTGTCAAAGACTTACTGACTTTGAGGCTTGGGTGTAGAGTCCACCTAAAGATCTGGTGATTAATTTAAATACCCCTCCATAAGCTCAAAAGTATGGTGCAGACAGAGTTTCAACAAATCCATGAATCTATTGTGACTTTTTCTGAAGGCAATCTGTATCCTGAAAATATAGTGAAAATATTTCTCTCATAGCCATATAACTTACTGTCTCTTCATAAAATAACATGGATTACATTAATGACCTTAGTTTTCTGGAATAAACAAAAAAAAAAAACTTATCCTTCTTTCTTTTACACCACAAGTCTGATCCTTCCAATTGCTGAATAATTTGGTGCTTTTATAATATGCCATTCATTCTAGTAGCTGTAATGAATTAATGCAAATAGCAACAAGGGCTAGATGCTTGCTAGAAATAAATATTTTTTTACTTTTTAATATGTCCCTAATATTTGGTTCCTGATTTGTTACAAATATACAATGGACTGAAAAAGTCTTTCAACAGCCATAAGAGTGACTTGTTTCAAATGACAAAAGAAAAATGTCTCAAGTCACAGCTTTTTTTAATAAGCAGACATATCCCTTTTAGAAGCAGGCTTTACAGCAACTGCATTCTCTCCCATTTCAAACAAGTTCCATGCTGGAAAGCCTCGTATCTCACTCCCCAAATACTTTGCAACAATTCCAGTGTTTATTGATCACAGCAGGGCTCCTTAATTGGACTCACTTACTTAGGCTGCAGGAAAAGGCCAATACCAGCGTATACAAATTGAGAAAAACCTCCCACAGAAGCAGACTGTGTCAAACCCCTGACCTCCGAAAGCTGGAATCTGCAGATGCTCTGTAGCTCACACAGAGAAAACACATGATTGCATGGAGATAACAGAAATAAGACTAGTTGATACTACAAAACAGAAACCATCTTCATAAAATTATATTACTTACATAGCACTTTGGTCTCCAGAGCACAGAAATGATTTTCAAAATAAGGTAATCATCACCCATTGGAGTTGCAACTTTGTGCTGGGTTTAGATTAAATTTCCTGCTAAATCCCCTTTTAGGAGACTGTGTATATTTACATAGTCTACACTAATGCATGCAGCATGGGGAACAAGCAAGAAGAGTTGGAAGCCATAGTGCGGCAGGCAAACTATGACCTAGTTGCCATAACAGAAACGTGGTGGGATTGCTCCCATGACTGGAGCGCTGCAATGGATGGCTACAAACTCTTCAGGAGGGACAGGCAAGGAAGGAGGGGTGGTGGTGTGG
>JAAGAY010140184.1:0-11648 GCA_011801015.1 Ardeotis arabs
CGACACCTCTGCTCCCGCCCTTCCATGTCCATCGCCTCCCCCTCGGCCCCTGCCCCCGCCGCCCGGAGGGCTCCGCTGCCCCAGCAGCGTTGGGGGCCCTGCCCGCCTCTCCTCGACGGGCCCGGGAGCTTGGTTTCCCCCTCGTTGAGGGCTTACAGGCGGGTAAAGAAAGGCAAAGGAGGCTGTAAGTATTTCCAAATGATGCCAACAGTGGGTGAAAAGGCGGAGGAGATACGATCCCATCTTGTTCAGAGCTGCCATACCACTCCTGCTCAGACTTCAGACCACAGGTTGCCGTTTCAAGCACTCTTTGGATCTAAATATTTTATTGTTATCATACTTAAAGAGCAGGGAACCTGGGTAAACAAGTGGAATAGAAGGTTCTCCCAGCTGTAGCCCGTGCCTGTGTAAGGTTCTAGCTCCTGGCACGGGAACTATTGTATCTCCTCCCTTGGGAAACTGAAAATAGACTGTGCCAGTGCCTCAACAAATCAATCAGGTGTCTCAGTGTACAGACAAATTAATAAAAATACTCCCTGTCCACTTTATAAACTGCAAAAAGAGACACTGACATGCTGATTTTATTGTGACAAAGTGGTTATTTCCATTTAAAAGAAGAGGAAGATGTCCTGTTAGCTCAGACTACTCAATGGACTTCAAAATTGCACGTGTTCATGTTTGTCTCAGAACTAAGTGTGAGGAGGAGATATCCGCGTTCAGCTCTACGTAGCTCATTTGCCCTCGGCAGGGGCAGGACTACTTTTCAGGAGTTTCCAGGGGCATTGCTACAACTCGGTCCCAAAGCACAGTCAACGATGCACCACTGAACTGAATGCTGGGACTTGTGTTAGGCAAAATATATAATTTTAAACCAAGTCCCACACTAATTGCTTCAGAATGCTTGACAAAGCTACAATTACTTTGTTTTTCCAGGAATAAAGGCATTTTGCAAGCTGTGCCACCCAAAATATCAATCCTTATTCTATACCAAGATGAGAGATCTTCTGAGAGCTACATGAAGCCTGAAGGACTCTTGAAGTAACATTTCCCTGTTTTTTTTATAAATCCCTGGTCATAGTTAGAATCCAGTTCCTAACTATTAGAGGCATAGTCCATCTATAGAGCAACTATGGGAATAGTCATCAAATGGAGGGTCTTATGTCTCTGAACATCCATTCGTTGTCTGCTGAAAGCTGGTTAGCAGAAGATAGGTTTTCATTATTATAGCAATATAAGAAGAGAAAAAAGGAGAGTTGGGGCTGTTCAGCCTGGAGAAGAGGGGGCTCCGGGGAGACCTTACAGTGGCCTTCCTGTACCTCAAGGGGGCCTACAGGAAAGATGGGGAGAGGCTGTTCAGTAGGGCCTGTTGTGATAGGATGAGGGGTAATTGTTTTAAAATAGAGGGGGGTAGATTTAGATTGGATATTAGGAAAAAATTTTTTACAATGAGGGTGGTAGAACACTGGCACAGGTTGCCCAGAGAGGTGGTGGATGCCCCATCCCTGGAAACGTTCAAGGCCAGGTTGGACGGGACTCTGAGCAACCTCATCTGGTTGGAGATGTCCCTGCTTGTTGCAGGGGGGCTGGACAACATGACCTTTGAAGGTCCCTTCCAACCCTAACCATTCTATGATTCTATGAAACTGTGATTGACTTAGAGGTGAGAAAGCTGACAATTTTCCTATTTCTACTCTTCCTTGCAAATAGTTTGCTTTAGTTGTCACAGTTAAAATGAAATTGCAAACGGGAGGGAAGGTCACCTTTTCACTCAGGAGACATGCCTAACTCTGCAAAAAGGCGAAGCTCCCTGTGAGAAGTCACATGAATCATAGCGATAAAGTGAGGGCTCAGGCTGTTCCAACACCAGATCCCCTGGAGGAGATGCAAAAGGAAGGGAATCCAGTCAGGGCTCTATGATAGCCAAAGTGAAGATATCCTACTGATATCTTCTGACGGAGATGGTTTCCATTATAATCTCTCCCGCCTTGTTTGGGAGGAAAGGAAGTGATACAGCTGTTGCATGATCCCATAGGGATCTTAACTGGCTGTTGCTGGTTAAAGCAGCAGCTGAGACAAGTTAATGTCAAAGCAGGGACAGATGAGAATGAGGGAATAACTCATATCAGATGGTCTTTCCCGTTCTCTCTACCCAGTGCACCTTATCTTATCTTATCTTATCTGAGGTCTGGAACTACGTAAAAAATGAGGATGACCCACAGTTCTTGTAAGGTGACGTGAACCAACACAGCATTATACAACTGCTAATTATCATTATATAGGATATTGCACTTTTAGCATTTTAACGAGTTTCATTGAAAATGGGGGTATCTTTATTTTTGCTAATAATATTATAAAGTCTGTTCCTTTTAAATAAAGACAAATGCAGAAGTTCTAAAACATTTGGCAGAGATGATAAATTACTGAAATAATAAAACTATGTTAAGTTTATGTTCTGAGGCCAAAAAATATGCCTTTCTGAAATATTCCTGAAATACTAATGCAAATAAGGAAATGTACTGGCAGCAAGGAAGAAGAGCTAAAAATATTTTAAGCCAAAGATTTTATTTGAAACTTTTGTCAGTGGAAATTATAATTATAATGCCTACATTCCACTATATTTCTACAACCCACTCTCACCATTCAGGAAAGCTGCAATATTATTGATTCCTCTCGAAGACATAAATCATCAGCACACCTAATTCCAAAATCTTTACTTTTTTTCAGCTGAAGTCTATAATGAAGTCTGTGAAAGATGTATCTGAGCAAGAGACCAGAACCCAATATATGGATTTTTCTACGAGATGAAAAACACTGTAATTGAGTTGAGAACTGTACAAAGTGAAGCACTGCTATCTGGTGGCCAAAAGGCACTTCTGATTTTTTTTTTTGTCAGAAAAGACAATATACTCTCTCAATTAAACATCCCTTGACAGCAATGTGCTCTAAGAGCTTTCAAGATGCTGAGATACGTTCTTAAATGTTATTGTTAAATCCTCATTGTTCTGCTTCCTTTATTTTTTTCTAGGTCAGAATAGTACTCAGCACCTCTCCCTGTTAAATACGTAACACTTGACGAGAAAGCTTGACAAAGAGAAGGGAGAAAACTACTTTGATCTTTTAGGTTAAATGTAAGTTCATCTGTATATTCCACCAGTGACTTTTAAGTTGGTTGAACTTTCCAATAGTCATAACTTTCAATCTAGCAATCATAAGCAAAACTTGTGCTGCTTTGTATAATGCATTAGCAAACAAGATCAGCTAAAATGACTGGCAGAAAATTTAAAAAATAGTCATCTATAAAAAGAAGCAGAGAAGTAGTCTCTGAGATGTGTAAGTAATGTATTTAAATTTGGACAAGCTTTAGCAAAATAAGTGAATTGAGTGGAATTCACGAGAACTCATTTTGACTTAACCATTAATTTACTCTTGCCTGTTAGCTGCCAATCTTGATCCATCTGAGCTTAAATATTTTAGGAGCATCAACTGCCAATGAGAATCGCTGGATCCTGTGCTCCCATCCAGCTCTTCACTCTCCTTGGCTGTACATAAACTGGAAGTTACTACACTCGGTGGCCCATCCCAGGGTCTTCCCCCATTTTAAGCTTGTGCTAGAGTGCACTGCAGCTCTCAGTACTCACCTGGGTTATACCTAGATTGTAGGTATGACCTATATTATGGTTTATTTTGGTTAACCCCCATCTGTGACCATGTTATGCATGTATGTGTTAGAACTCCATCTTTTTTCAAAGGACAACTTTGAAGAGAGACATCCAGCTTTCCAGCACGTATCGACTAGCCTGTACATGCTGATCTATGCTGACACCATCTGGTGATAAGTTTCTTTCATGTCCTTTTTTGCCATATGGATTTTGCCTTGAGAAACTCAGGTCAATATTTTCTAATGTATAGGAACACTGTCTTTTCATACGCTAGGCTGGCTCTTCTCTTGCTACTTCTTTAGCAGAAAGGACCTATCTTGCAGCAGCATCAGAGCTCCAGCCATATAATCAAAAATTGACAGCTTTTTTGAAGCACCCTTCCTTACGGTTGCACATTCAGTATCATTGCAGAACAAGACTGAAATACTGATGGGAGCTGGCTGGTTGAAACTGATTTTAGACAACTGGACAAAGCTGTTTGGCATGTGTCTTGGATAAGAACTTGGAATATATATAGAGGATTACATTCCCTCTTCCAGGGAAGGGTTTATATTAAATTTATGTTAGTACAGCTTTTAATGGAAGGTGTGATTGGTGGCACTGTAAATCTCCACTTGGGAAAAAATGTCGATTGGATTCAACTATACACATCTTTAGACATGGACCTTGCTGCCATGATCCAGACTCTCATTACACCAGGATTCCATCAGTGCCCCTGTTTCCCTTCTATGTCAATCGGAGGCAAAAAGCATCAGGCTGCACAATTACAGGTATATAGTTATGGGAGTAAACAAAGCCATGTTTTCCAGCCCTGGAATCATTAGCCTGGATGTTTGAGCAGAAGTGAAATTGTGATTCCAGAAGCAGTCTCAAGAAGAAATGTTTAAGGGTTGCTGCCCTAATACCCATGGATCTTTTGACTTCTGGCTAGACTTCAAGGGATGGTGTCAGCTTACACCATTAGGTGTGGTTTCAGATCTGCTTGAAAGCACACCTTTCTCTCTAAGTCAACCAAACTCTAGGGTGACATCAATACAAACAAATTAAATGGTAGCACAGCCTGTTCTTTGGCCCTGAGGCCAACTGACATGTCTGGCCACGTCCATGCTATTAAACTCTCCCAGCCTCCAGAAAAGGATGGTAAGAACTGCCTGTTGGTAAGTAGTTGTCCCTGGCCTGGGCAAACCCCTGAATCATGCTCAGGAATTGTTTGGGATCATGCTGCTTGGCATGGGACAAAACCAAGATAGGGCTTTCCTTCAACTCATGAGACATAATGTTGGAGAATAGGTCTATGGACATGAAGAAGCAAAAATGATCAAAGGTAGTTTTGTCCATCTACTTATTTGAGGCAGGTTTAAACATAATTCTGAGAAAAAAAAACAGTGAAGGGTATTCCACAGCCCATAGGCCTTCTGCTTCTTTGCCAGACTATCTTTGCAGAACATTTCTCATAATACAAAGTCTTCTTTGCTGCAAATTTAAAGTAATGATTTATTACATCACCATAGTAAAGCACACTGATAATAATGATGGCCAGATTTTTAACAAAGTGTTTACTGGTTGAAAACATATCAAGCACTTCACGTTGAGAGGAGGAAGGAATGGTCATGTGACAGCAGCCGTCGACATCTAAGTGAGTCTCCCTGGAAACGCTTGATAGATGATGAAGGGAAACCAGTGCTTCTATGATGTAATTCATCTCATTTCAACATAGATATCTGAAACAGATTAATCACTTCACTGACTATCAAAAGAGTGTAGACGATTAGCTTAGACATTTGCCACTATGTTTTCCCATATTTTGAGGAACAGGTTCAGTTCCTTCAACCTTTCTTCATGGGACTTCTATGCATTTTTGTCACTTCCCTTTGTACTCTCTCAAATCTGTCTTCATTAGATCATGTTGTCCAACATAACATGCTCTACTCATGCTGAGAGTTCAGCATTCAACAACTCTGTTGATCAGCTGATGAAGAAATTTGTCTTTTTTTGCAGCAGCAGCAGCTGCATAATGTTTGTTGTCTGATGCAATTTGGAGATATCTCACTCAATTTCTTGAACAATAGTGCAATGTTAGCACCTTTACCGTCTCCTTGAAGTTTCCTTCTGTGATAAGACTTATTACTAATTGCAATTAGTGCAACCGAGTTCTTCTTACCATTAACTTGAGTGCTAGCTCTGTAAGACTGTGATTTCTCCCATTGGGTGTGATATTCTGCATTACCTCTCCTGCTAGTGGATGAAAAGCTAGTCAGTTATCCTGATATTATACTACTACTTCATTCTGCTTCTTTCCAAACATATGAAAAAATGTTCACTGAAAATCTCGGCATCCTTATTAATCATTTTAACCATCATCATTAGTTTATGACTGTTGGGATTTCTTCTGTCCCTGACACATTTCAAGATCTGTGTTTTTAGTCCTGCCTGCCAAGCGTTTTTTTTCTGGTAACAGTGGAAGTCTTTATCTTCTCTTGAGAAGCATTGAAAATCTGTATCTTGCAATTTGAATCTAGTATTCTTCTGTTTCCCTTTTTTGTTTGTTATTGTTTGCTTATTTTTTCTCTTTACTTACTGCCTTCTTTTTGCCATTAGACAGGGCAAATTGTTATCCACAGTTGTCAAAAAGATAGTCTATACAAAAAGGGAGCTTCAGAATTCATTCCTAGTCATGGAATGCTGGCTGCTGCATGGCATCCTGAAGTACTTATTCTTTTGTAACCTTTTCTGGGTAATTTCTAGTTTGAGTACTGGACAGGGAGCGATAACAAGGTAACGAAAATGAACCATGGAGAAATCTGATAAATAGGAACAGAGAAAGTTGGAGCTGTTTATTTTAGAAGATAAAATAAGAACTAATAGGATTAAAAGGTGTATAAATGGACAAGTTCTAGAAGGTAGAGCAGCTCTTCTTCCTGCTTCATAATGGGAAAAGGGACCAGTCTAGGATTTGAAAAGATTAACTGCTGACAGGAAACAGGTATCATGTATCACTAAGAGTGCTAAGACTTCATGTATCTTTTAGGTGGTGAACTCTTTGTCACAGGTATCATTAGGCAAAGTGCAGAGAAGGAGTGATCACCTAGTGATGAGAACACCCAGAGTTTAAATAGCAAGTGTTGCAAGGACACACTTCCCTAGGAGACAGATCATCCTGTATCTTCCTACGATGTGATGTACGCATCTTTTACAACTCTGGAGGTGGGCACTGTGAAAGGATGAGACAGCCTTGACACCAAGCAATATGATTATTCTGACATTCTATCCCTCACTATTCCACCTTTGTTTATATTACTTTTTTTTAATACCAAAGGTGTATTGAAACCTACAGATACATTTTGCTTTCCTAATGCAGTCATGTTTATAAATGCTGATCAGGGCAACTTTGTCCCTTAGCCACAATGGAAGCTGAAGTACTTAGAACAGCCCTTTTTCTGCTTTTAAAAGCAAACATGACACAAAGCATAATTTAAAAACAAGAAAACTTTCATTGTACACAGATGGAGGAACAATCTAAATTTCCGCATTGGAAAATAATTACGTTAGATTTGCATGCATGTATCTTGGATTAGCTACTATCAATTAGAGAGAGAACATTATATTCTGAATAGTAAAGTCATTAATCTGAGGAGAACACAGAGGAAACACAGAAGTAAACAAATAATTCAAACTAATTAACATTTGCTCATGGAATGTGTAGCTTTATGGCTAATAAGTAAGGTTCAAATAACAAATGCTTAATTGATTGCTTTTCCTTTTTATTGCATTCACTACCCACTGTTAGTGGTACCTAGATAAATCCTAGAGCAGCAACCAAAACCAGCAAGACCTGAGCATGTTCACTGCAGAATGAATGATAGTCTGAGAGCCCGGCTTAGGAAACAGCATATTAACTTTTCCTACAGAAAAAAAAATCATGTTTTAGACAATTGGCAAACAAGAAAGTGAGGGAAAAACAAACAAACACATCTCATTGCCCCAGATCGGGGAGTTGAAGAATTACCAGTGGAACTGCAGAGCCTTTAATCTCCGAGTAGCTGGATTGAATACCTGGCTGACTGACGGAAGTTACCCGCTGTTTTCCTCCCATTTGCTTAACCAGTGATGTAACACCGATTTTCACTGGCAAGGAAGGTGTGTATTTCTGGTTTAGGTGGGTCACCGTGCTCTGGGTTATTAGGGTGACCTCTATCAGCTTCTTCAGCATTGGTCAGAGCAGTCCACACTGCCCACCTCCATTTTCTTTCTCATTATGGTTCAATGTGGCCTTCTACTGTAAAAGAGGATAGGCAAACAAAAGCCAAATTAGTCAGCTAGTGAAAACAATGGGGGAAAAGACCCCAATGTTACTTTAGCAAGTGCCTATATCTCCATCACTTAAAGAAATATAAAACAATACCTGAAACTCATCCACCTTACCATACTCATCTAATTATCCATCTATAATGTCCAGGATGAGTTTTCAAGGAAAAAGTAGGCTGCAAGCAAAGACTTCACTCACTTCGGGAAAGGGATTCTCTGGGCAGGACACCAATGTGACTGCAGGAAAAAGTGGACAGAAGTTCATAATGTGGTTGTTATTGCAAGAAATTAAATAGCAACACAAAGAGTTGGTAAGTAGAGGGAGACAGAGCCAATTTTCAGTGCACATGGGGGTTGGAGATACTAAAGGTATCCTAAAGAGAATAAAACCAATGTTTTACAGTAAAAATGGCACAGTGGATGATATGGGTAAGTGTGTAAGAGAGGGAAACCCGTTTAGAGCAGTGCGCCAACCGAAAAGGCAGCAGTGGAAGGGTCAGGAGAAGAGCTTCTGCTGCATGAGAGATTAGTTTCCAGAGATGTGCTTTAGAGAAAGAGATGGCAGGATTATTTGGTCTCAGAATGGATGCAAGCAACAAGCTAGAGGAATTGTCTCCAGACTATGGACTAAGAAAGGAGAACATCTAAGCTGTTACAATAGATGTGGAACACTGGAAGAGATAAATTAGCAGTCAGGGAGATTTAGCTCATTATTCAAATGAACATGGGAAAATATAATGATGGTGCTCACACAGGGACGCTCTGTTTTCTCAGGCTGCATAAAGATGCATGGAACACTGTCCAGTCACCTCCTCAGTGCACCTTGAAACAAGCAGTGTCATTTAAAAGGCGTGTGGTTCCAACAAGGTAATGCTGAAGCTAAATCTGCAATGACAAGTAATCTGGTGAGATGGCGTTGCAGTGTTAGTCAGAGCTACTCACTGGAACGGGCTGGAATGCCAACATGGTGCTCTTGACTTTATTTTGAGATGCAATGAGTGTCAGCAGATCTGCTGACACTTGACCGACCCCACAGGAAAATAAAGGTAACAAAAAATCCTAGGCAGCGGGGGTGGGGGAGAATTCCCAATTACAGATTCCAACATACAAGTCAAAAGCTATTAAGAATTTTTCTCTCTGAGCTATCCAAACTAAAAGACTAATCTCCTTGTGAGTGAGTATCATAGGGAGTAAATTGAAACACACAATACGAAAACCATAAACAAGAGAGAAATTACCTTTCCTAGACAGGAGATAACTCCACTGAAAAAAAAAAAAAAAAGCAGCAACTCTATGAGAATAGCCATGGGAGGAAAAATACATCTTGGTCAGACTAATTTCTCACCCTAACTTCAAAAGGATGCAGAGCCTACCACTAATCTGCCAGAAATGAATGATCACTGTTTCTTACCAAAGCCGAAACTTTTGACTGTATGTTGCTGAGCTGTTATATGATTGCAACCAAAAAGAGCTTCAAAGCACCTGAAAGCCGCGTGAAGAACATCTTCGTCAGATACACCTGTGACCAGCCTGTGTCTGAGCAATGCCTCTCCAGAGCACAGCCCGAGCCTGTGGCAGCTTTGAGAGGGAGCTATTCACTGCCATCTGATGGTAAACTGGAAGAAGAGGAAAATGAGACTGTGGTCTCCACCTCATCAGAATGTTTTGGTTGTAATTACGGTTTGGATATAACTGAAGTAGGACTAGTGAATATTAACTTCATCTGATATGAAAAAATGCACTTAATGACCCAGGTTGGGAGTTGCCAAGACCTCACACCACTAGAGTACAATTCTTAAAGACAAGTGCTTTCCTGGCCCTTCTCACTCTGTGCCATGGAGGGAATCTGATGACAAGGAGACCCCATGCGACACTGAAGTTCCTCTACAGTCCAGGGCTGAAGGAACCCTAACAAAAACCTTGGTGAGCATCTGCTTTCGTGACTGAGACGTAGTAGTAACGCGCTGTACCTTCTACCTAGTACCATGTAGCTGGACTAGGAAACGAAGCAAGTGTGACAGAGGTGATGTCTCTGTTTGGAGCTGCGCAATGATGAGATAAATCAGATGCACGATGCCTGTTTGTGATGTCCGAGCTACCTTTCCTCTGTGCCTGGAGAGGGACCTGTTTGAGTGCCACGCTATTCACCTTCTGCAGACTGTAAGGCCTGCAGGAAAGGAACACCGAACGATGAAGTGATTACTTTCTGGTTTTGTCAGATGTCACCATATCATCATAGTTGAAGAATATAAAAGACAGAGCAACTTCAGGCACATTCTTTACCTCACCTTTCAATGTGAAGGTGCAGTAACGATGTATAATGCCCGACTAACCTAGAAAGGCACTAGCACTTAGAACTTGGTTTACTAAGGGTAAGTTATCTTCACTCTTAGCAAAGTTAGAGCATGTCTTTAATCCTATGTGAGACAAATCAAATTCTAAGAGCTCTGAAAAAAATCGAGTGTATGGAAAGCTAGGTTTGGGGTTTTTTTTTGTTGGGTTTTGGGTGTGGGTTTTTCCCCCCATAAATGAGGTAGCATTTCTGCTCAGGGAATCCCCGCTGTTCAGACATTCATTTCTGTCCTGACTCAATATGTGCCACTATGAATTCAAGAAAGTTACTCTTACTAACATTTTTTTTTTCCTCAGTAAGAATGTATATATATTTTAAGAAAAGTGATAAAAAGCTAACAGCTATATTCCCAACTGAAATTGGTCAGAATCTCAAGAACCGGGCACTGGAACATTCAAAAATATGTAAAGATGTTTGCAGCTTCCTTCCTAGTGAGCTTTCTGAGGAGGGGAAACAGCCTTGCCAAGGAACTCCTCCATGACAAAATATCCCTGACATAAAAACCGCTCATTCAAGTGTTTTATGGCAAAGTTTATACAGGTGTAAAATTAAGCAATCACTTACAATGCCGGTGCTAACAGCACAGCTGCTGTGCAGCAGTGGCTCCACAGTTACACCGCTTGCCCTGTTTGCGGATAATTTTCCAGGGGAGGGCTGGTCTGTCAGGTGAGGTGATGGGCATTTTAAAGCAGAATTCCGAAGCTGAAGAGCTCTCCCATCTGCCAAAATCATCCTGAACCTTGCACAGCCATTTATATCAGGGCAAGACGCTGCCAATCTGATGGAATTGCGTTTTGTACCCCCCCCCCTTTTTTTTTAATGGATATAGAGAATTTCCCGAACGTTGAGCGGAGCATTCAGAGGCACAGAGCGAGGTGAAGGAAAGTAGCAAAGATAAAAGAGAGGGGAAACCCAGGCTACAGAGGGATTTGGATTAGACGGTCACGGCCAAGCCTTTCCACTTAATTAGCGGTCAGGAAGTTTCAGCACCTGCTGGAGGCATTTCCCCCGCCGCCGGCGGGCACGGCAGAAAGGCAGAGGCAGCCGCAGCTCCGCTCCCCGCCCCGCTCCGCCGGGTCCCGCCCGCCGCCGGTCCGCCGGGCCCCGGCCCCGCCAGAGGGCGCCGAGCCCGGGCTAAGGCGGCTCCGCCTCCGGCCTGTGAGCGGCGGCGCGGGGACGGCAGCGGCAGGCCCGGGCCCGAGGCGCCTGCGGGACCCAGGTAACGGCGCCGCGCCTCGCGGCGCCCCGGGCCTTCCCTCTGGCAAGGGCGGGGCAGCGGCGGGCAGCGCCGCGCCTCCAAGGTCGCGGGGCCGGGGGAGCTGCTGGGCGCC